>JASDQU010256334.1:5461-15945 GCA_032191745.1 Picea mariana
AAGCCTTGGTATATTTGTTGGGGACTACCCCCGTTGGCTTCGCTAGGAGTTGGCCTAGACAGAGGAGTTGAGGACTAGGTGACAACACCTTAACTCTCACTTGCCCCCAAGGACACACCGAGTGGATTGAAGATTTCTTCCACGTCTCCCAGGTGTGTATAAGGCGGCAACATGTCCCAAGTAAAGAAATTTTGTCATTCCAAACTCACATTTGGACTCCTTAGTGTACAATGACTGTTCCTCCATGATAGACAAAATTTGGTCCACATGCCGAAGGTGTTCCTCCCACGTCTTGCTGTAACTGAGAAAGTCATAAAAAAATACTAACAGGTGCTTCCTCAACTGTTTGTTGAACACATGGTGCATACAAGATTGGAACGTGGTTGGGGCATTGGTTAACCCGAAGGGCATCACCAAGAATTCACAATAACCATAATGACATCTGAAAGCGGTCTTTGGGATGTCCTCCTCCATCATTTTGATTTGATGGTAACCAAAGCATAGGTCATTCTTTGTGAGGTAGACAACCCCATGTAGTTCGTCTAGCAACTCATCAATCCTTGGTATAGGATACCTATTTTTTATTGTCTTCTTATTCAATGCCCGGAAGTCAATGCACATGCGCATAGTTCCATCTTTTTTCTTGACCAACACTACTGACGAAGCAAAAGGGATGGAAGTCGGTCTGATGTGTCACATGTCCAAGAGCTCTTTTATGGATTTCTCTATATCGTCTTTATACTTCTTCGGGTGCCTGTATGGTGTGGTGATGACCGGTTTGCCTCCTGCCCCCAACTCAATGATGTGCTCAAACTCCCTGTCTGGTGGCACCCCTGGTGGGATCAGTCCAAACACTTTGTTGTGTTTGTCAAGGATCTCTTGGATCTCTGGAGTGTAGTTAACTTTTCCCTACTCATCCACACGTGCTGAAATCATGCATTCTGCTACATACACTATCTCCTCCCTCCTCAAGATGCCCTCCATCCTCTTGGCCGTGACTATCTTTGCAGAATTACCTGTCATGCCTCGAAGCACTACCTTTTGTCCACCCTCCTCTGTAAATGACATCTCCATGGTTTTGTAGTTGGTGGTGATAGGCCCCAACGTACTAAGCCACTGAACTCCAAGGATTATGTTAGTATCCGGAAGGTCCATCCCATAAACATCTTGTACCAGCTCACGCCTACCCAATGTAAGCTTCATAACTAGAATGTACCTATCACAACGCATAGTGCTTCCACCTGCTACCTCCACCTTGAATCCTTCAAACTCAACAGTGGGTATATGCCTCCTCTTCAACAATGCTGAGTCAATGAAGTTGTGAGAGGCTCCCCCATGAATCAACACTGATACCTTATGCACCTGCAAGACTCCTCTCATCCTGAAGGTGTTAAATTTGGGCACTCCATTGATTGATGCCAAGGTGGCTTTCCCCTTAGTCGTACTGTCCTGTCCTGTGACCTCCTCTTTTGTTGTCTCTATGATTTCAGACTCCATGTTCTATAGTTGGCCGCAATCTTCCTCTTCCTCATTGTTTGAAGTCACCTCTATGTAGTGCACTTGGCCATGGCCCATGCACTTGTGTGATGGGTTCCATGGTTCTTTTCATGTGAAGCAGAGTTGCTTCCTTCTTAGTTCCCTCTTGGTGTTATCATCCATTCTACCACGGCCCCTGTCAAACCCCCTTGGTTCACGTCCTCCCTAGTTCAATGGAGGTCTCTGATCTCTTCCTCCGGTGTTAAGAGGTGGCCTAGGCACAAATTTTGGTTTGGCAGCTGGTCCTAGGTCCCTCGTCCTCCAAATAGCATCTTGTAGGTTGGTAGGCTTAAAATCCTTTACCCAACCCTTCAAGGGTTCCATCAACCCCTCAGTGAAGAGTATCACGAGTCTAGTTGGTGATATATCCTGCACCATGACTGCTAGCCTCTAAAATTTCTCAATGTATGCCCCAGCTTCTCCTGTTTGCTTGAGTTGTGTGAGCTCTCGGAAGGGTAGCTCAGGATCCCCCTGATCAAATCTGTCAATGAGTCTTTGAGTGAATTCTGTGTTGGTCACTATCTGATTGTGGCCTAGTGTGGTGAGTCCATGATACCACCAATCATGAGCCTTGCCATCCAAGTACATAGTGCCAAATTTTATGGCTTCCATCTCCCTCATGGGATTAAGTTGCAGATAAGTATCCAGCTTTTCTACCCATGCCTGCGCTGTTATCTTGGTCGTACCATCAAAGTATGGGATTTCTATCTTCCCTGCTCTTCGTTCAAACTCATAACTGCTCCTGTGGTTCGGCCTAGGCTTGTTTCTGAACTTGAGTTAGCAGTATTGATCCTGGGACATTTGCCTATGTTTCATATCCAAGTCATGGTACTCCCTAGTACACTGTGCCATCTGCTCAACAAACTCATCCACCTGCTCCTGTTGTACCTGTTCATCTGTGAATGTGGGAAAGTACGACCTAGGGTTATCCCTGCTACCAATCTGTCCATGTGATGTACCCCCTCCATGGCTTCCCTCGGACCTGGGAGCCTTTTCTGGATTATACCTATTTTCACCATGGGATCCACCAACCTCTCTTTTTCCATAAGTCTCAGGTTATTTCCCCTGATGAGTCCTCTGCATCAATAGCTGGGTTATCATAGATTGGTTCCCATCAATCTTCCTCAGATTCCCATCTACCTTCTTCAAGGTCTCAGTGATTTCAACTTGTCCCTTTCTGTTTGTCTCTTGGATTTCCTGTAAGTGATGGACCAGGTTTCTTTCTGTAAGGTTTAGGGTTTTACGGAATTCAGCTGCCAAGTAAGCCAAGCCCTGTGGCTCACGACCATCTCCTGAACCCTCCATTTCGGCTTCTGTTTCACTAGTCTACTTCTTCCTTCTGCCCATAAAGATACCACTCTACCTCTACATGCGCTAATCCTCACAGGTTTGGAGGATCAGAGCTCTGATACCACTGTAATGTTCCCAAGCCAATTTTTTTGCTTGGAACACTAACTAACTAGATGATGGATGTAGAATGGTGTGGGTGGAGTATTTCATCCCCAAGACCAATCTTAGAACAAAGTGAGTGGAATCTTTCACCACTGAGTTGTTCACTAGGGTTTGTAATATCAAATCCCTCAAAACTGTATGCTCAAGAGAATCAACAAGCAAATATCAAATATCCAAGATGATTTGAGAGGTGCGCCCTAGCCTTCTCTTTATACTTTTTTATGTTTCCTTGTTAAGTTAACCCCTAATGTTAACTCCTAACTCAACCTCCAGCGCTTCTATTCCTTCATTGAGTTATCTTTTAACTCTTTTTACCTTTTCACTAAGTCAACTTAAGAATATAACATTAGTTTGGTTGACTTTTCCCCTCTATGTGAGACTATGGCCTAGTGGGGATGCCTAGACCACTAAGTCTTCCCAAACCTCTTCATCAAGAGGTGGGGGACATTACATAAACATGTATGTTATATAGCCAAGCTTACAGTATAACTAAGCACAAAAAGAAACTTCTCAAGTCTAAATGTATTACATGACATTGCAACTAATTAAATAATTTCAAGAGGGATTTGAACCCCGTCTCCTCCAAATGAAGGTGTGTATCCAATTTCACAACTAAAATTACTATATCAAATATGTAATAGTTTTTGAAAGAGTCATAATAACATATACCATCTTAATAATATCTTTTAGTTGATGTTAATTTAAATTTGTCCCATTCTATGAATCTATTATTGTATTTCTTGCATTCTTATACAACATCAAGGCTATGCCATTTAATGTGGTCAAATATGTTTTTCCTTGGTATGCTTTTTGTAATGTTCCCAACCAAATCTGATATAAAAATCAGATCTAACTGGTTGAGAACTTTCGTCAAACACTTTGACGGTATGTTCTATTTCCCTTAGCAAATGCCATCTTCCCGACTTTGATGAGGTTTTTGGATGTGTTAGTATGACATTTGAAAGAATTTATACCTCCTTATAACTCCTTGATTGTGGGCTGCTATATATAATTGATGGTTGTTATGTTTTCTATGTTTTGGCTGATTGAAACATTTTTCCAAACACTTTGTGTGCAATGGCTGTAACATTCATTTAAGTGTATTTTCTGAGGTATTTCAGTGCATATTTCTTTATGTAATACATAAGGAAAACACATGCAATAATAACCAAATAAATCAGAAACTAATAGATATTAAAACTCATAAGATAATACCTCAAATATTTTCTTTATTTAATATGTATTTGGTTGTCCAACATACAGCAATTTCCAGATCTAATATAAGTAATACAACAGCCACTTTATTGGCCTATAATGGCTCCAAAAGGAAAGGAAATAGTGTCAATTATCCTCATTTTCGATCCCCTAATGATGGCTTCCCAAAATAGATGTTAAATCATGCAAAATCCATAATTCCCATCCCCAGAAATGTGCCTTCCTTGTTGCTTACGCCCTCCTGAAATATGCACAATAAATCTGATGTAAAATCTTCATGAAATGGCTGCAACTTCTAGATCTGATGATGGCTAACTCATATGTTAAGAAACCTCAGTTGCAGATGATAAATCTGACCTCAAACAATAAGATCACTCATCCAAAATACTCCCTCCTTCAGTAATTTCGCCCCCTGGTCACAATAAATCATTCTGCAGAGAAACCCCTCCAATAACAGATGAGAAATGGCTCTCTTGGCATGGAAAATCCCCCAGAAAAAGAGAGAATCATCAAATCTCCCTTCTGCTATCCAAATCGAATTGATCTTCTCCCAACAGTGCACCCTCTCTGTTGGAAAACCTCTCAGCCTGTGCCATGCTTGCACAAGTGGCTCCTGCAATGAATCTAAACTGATGTAGACTAGTGAGGGAGAAATATTTCAACTCCGTGACCAAGCTTGGACCAGGTTGGGTGGGATCTTTCACCACCGAGTTGATCTCTAGGGTTTCTTCAGTCAAAACCTCAAAATCCCCAAGTGCATGGGCTCACTAGCAAGAAGCCAGATCTCAAACTGATAATCAACATAATAAGAGAATAGAGGCCACTATCTCTCTTTTATCCTCCTTGCTCACCTTGTCTCTCCAAGTGACTTTTACTTTATTTAATTATTAATTAATTAATTAAATCATTTTAATTAATTAATTAACAATTTTACCACTAAAAAGTGGTTTATCCCTCCTTGTGGCTTCTCTGGCCACTGAAAGTCACTTCTCATCATCCTATCCTATAGTGCTATTCCTCTTGATTTCGATGAGCTATTACACTAAGAGGTTCCTCCAATTATTATGCCCAATATGACCTCCTTAGTGAATTTAATTAACATATAGCCCATAATAACTCAAAATTACAAAAATCGTCGAAATGCAACAGAACCAAAGCCAAGCTGTGCGGAATGGATCATGATGATGAAATAAGATGAGCGATGCAAGTCGAGCCCAATAAAACCCCTCAATAGCTCTTGTACTCGCTATCACCCCTATCTGACTACTCTAGTCATCATAACACTCTGTAATATAATGATGTCCAAAAGTGGGGACATTATAATCCTCCTTGCTAGAAAATTGCTTGTCCTCAAGCAATAACTGAGTAAATCCACATATAATATAGGGGTCCCATGTCCACCCATAGGAAACAAAGTAGACTCCATCCAAAGCTGAACTACCATGCACTCTACCCCCTAGATCCCATATCAAGACGTGAACTGCAACACCCTGTGAGGCGTAATCCTGTAACATATCGACACCATGATTATCCTATAAATGACACCTGGCCTCAACCGAAAATAAGTCTATACTCCAAGTCCATACCAAGACCAACACGGTCTCCACCCACTGAACATGTCGTTGCCATAGTGACATACTACAAGACCTCAATAAACCACCCTCAAGTGACGTGCTCCCCTCAATACTGAAGCTTAATGGAAAGTCAAAGTCACATTTCCTTGCAAAGATCCACTCGCCTCTATCAGTCAATGAAATGTTCATCCCTGCAATCCCTAGGTCCCATGCTAGTCTCTTCCCAGGATCACCACTAATGATGCACTACTCTGATCTTGACTGTCTGCTGATAGTATACATACTAGATCCCCCACTCCTGGGTCCTCATGCTGAAATAACTATGAAAACTAGACCTGTTGTCAAGAAGCTGCACCTATAAAAGTATCTCTGTGGAAGTAAAATTTTCCCAACCATCTCGATACTCGATCATGAGTATCAATAGGGAGAACCTGTCTCACCCCATAGGACAAGCCCCTGCAATCCCTCTCAAAACCATCCAAGAGTGAAGTATGTTTCTCTCTAGCGCAAGCTCGGCCATCATAAGATGAAACAACCTACTAACCAAATGGACTCCCGAATCCCATGGAAAAATTGGAAGTTCATCACTTCCAATCCCCACTAACTGCTCATGTGTCATATTGATAACTGTCGAAAGCCCTCCATGCTCATCCCTATAAGAATTTGAATATGTGTTGCCCTATGAGATATCTGTTATCCCATGGACTAAGATGCTCACCATCACGCCAAAGGTCTCAATGGTCTATCTCTGATGATCCACCCCTATGTTGTTGTATGCAATAAAGACTCTCCTGTCAAGTGGTCTTGGCCTACCAACTCTCCATGTAACCTTCCACTGTTTATCTCCCCCTATGCTGTTGTCCATGGAAAAAGTATCGGGAAAATCTAACAGTAACATCTGTAACCAACTATAGGACTGGAAAGTATCATATGCTTTGGTCAATCCCCAGGATTGGACCAAAAGCTCATCCGATGGCACCCAAGGTGAATGATCGTCTAAACTCCAACTATCGGGTACAACAGTAGATAACTCCACAAACTGTTGGTCAATCACTCTCCCTCCATCATCGCACAGATAGATTTTTCTACTATGAAGGTGATCTCCCAGAACTACATGTTGCTGCAAAGGAGATGAATCTCCATGCTCCACTAACTGTGTCTCCTCCCTGCAATCCAATGCGTCCCCCTGAATCCCACTGTACATCTCTCTCATCATCATATGTCCGAGGTGTACTGTCGGATCATCCTCTGTGTGGATATCAATCAATCCTAGAACACAAATGAAAGCGTCCTCGTGACTACCCCTGGCTCTCGAATCCTCATGTGTATGTGTATGACTAACTGTCTCAGAACTACCCATGAATGGTGGCCCCTCTGACACCCGGACATCCTCCAGTAATGTAACTGAGGAACATATTTGACTCTCTACTGAGATAGGTATGATGTATCTCTGACCAGTCTCCTCAAGGAGCTCCTCCAATCTGGACTCTGATTCTTGGAGGGTTGTATGTGTGCCTTTCAAGAATCCTCATGTGCTCTCCAACTCATGAGTGAGTCGATCCACCTCCAACTCCTGCTCCCTTAGGGCCCTGTGATACATCTCGCCAACCTCCAATAAGTAATCTTTGTCCATCAACAACTGTCGGTAGTCGACCCTCATCATAGTCACCCTCTCCTTGAGAGTATGAAAGTCATCCATGGCAAATCCCCCATTTGAACTATCATGTGCCATCAATGCCCTCCAACAATAATCTGCCACCAATGCATGTGTGTCATCAATGTGCCTAGTAGCTGCCATGATCATGTCCTCACTGACTCTCAACTGTCCTACCAAGTATCGTGACTCCTGATCACAGTCTTGTTGAGGTGCTACCTCACACCCCTCACTCCTAGTGTCAACCATGGAATCCCCAACAACACTCTCCGCAAAACATAAGGCACTGAACTGCCCATTGTCCACTGTGCTATTGGGTCCTCTTGTATGCCACTACACACCATCACCAACCGCTACCCCCATCCGAATCACAATGTATCCTGTATGGCTCGCTGTATCCTCCTGTGCACTCACCCTGCTACTATCATTTGCGCCTAGATCCCATACTGATGTGTCCAGACACGTGCTATGATCATCCCAACCAATAAGGAGTGCATCCTCATCGCTGCAGACCGGTCTTGGAAGTAAACGTCCCATCAAACTATCATTCCCCACAACCTGATCAAACAATGGAGTCTCCAAAAGAGGTGACTCAATCTCCTCATGTTGATAGCTATGTGTAAGGTCCATTGTCTCCAAGTCATGTATCTGCTCCTCGGTCTACAGATCCATATGCCCCTGATGTACAATCCTCACACAAGGCTCCTCCACCATATCATAGATGCCACTAATACCCTCATGTGTCATAGCTATCATGGGTGTATGAGAAGATGAAAAATGTGTCACTATCAACATAGAAAACTCGTCATCCTCCATCCATGACTTCCCGGAAGCCATGTCTACACCCAAGGATAGGTCATCCGACCTCCTAATATCATCCTATCTAAGTGATAACACACGTGAATCCTCACACGTGTCACTACTGTGCCTAATTTTTGAATCCTCAACACGGCCTAACGTGGAAGATAAAGAACATATGCTATCATCCTGTCCAACCAATTGTCCCTCAGATGCGCAAGAGTCACTAGCCTCATCAGACTGCTCTAAATAGGCATCTATGGTTTCATCCCCATGCATCTCCTCATTCTCACTGTCATAGTGCACCTCAATAATGTGCACCTTCCCTTTACCCCTGCATCTGTGATTTGGCTCCCAAGGCACTTTGCAACTGTAGTAAAGCTCCATGCATCTAATGGGTGTAGGCTCAATCTGTGTTTCATCTGCTATGTTTCTCCAATAATGGATTTCTTCCATCTTTTTGGCCCAATGTGTAACCTCATCTTTGCTCCACCTAGGATTTTTGATGGATACAAACTATTGGAATGTGACTTGAGTCCTGAATGTCTCACTAAGGGTGTAATACTCCTTATCACAATATACGATCTCCTTTCCAAAATCTACAAACTCCATCTCTCCTCTAGATCATCAATGTATACCACAGGTTGGCGAAGGAAATTCGCTCTAATACCACTGTAATGTTCCCAACCAAATCCTATATAAAAATCAGATCTAACTAGTTGAGAACTTTCGTTAAACACTTTGACGGTATGTTCTATATCCCTTCACAAATTCCTTCTTCTTGTTGTCCCAACTTTGATGAGGTTTTCTGATGTGTTAGTATGACATTTGAAAGAATTTCTACCTCCTTATAACTCTGTGATTGTGGACTGTTATATATAATTGATGGTTGTTATGTTTCTATGTGTTGGCTAATTGAAACATTTTGTCAAACACTTTGTGTGCAATGGCTGTAGCATTCATTTAAGTGTATTTTTCGATCCATATTTCTTCATGTAATACATCCAATCTATTGGGCCTTTGGAGGCTATCTTCTACATTTCTTGAGTATTTTGGAGCTATATTCATTCCAACTTCTACATTCTATCTTGGTTATTACAAATCTGTAGATCTATTGTGTGAAGATCATCTTATTATCTAAATAAAGGTCAGATCTGAAGTTATTGGTTCTTCTCTGGTGTTCTATCTTTGTATCTTTCTATTTCCTTGTGTTGTTGTGCTATGGTCATTATCTATATGTTGTAAACTTCATGAAAACACCTTCAGCGCATTTTTGATGAGTAAACCTGCAAAACACATCCAAACACTTAAACAAAAGAGTAAAAAATAAACCCCTCGTTCCTGGAAAATCAGCTTGGGAACATTACAACGATATCATAGCATTAAATCCTCCTAGGTTGTGTGGATTAGCGCATGTAGAAGTTCATAGGTATATATATCAAAAGGCACAGAAGACAGACTTAGGAAGTTGAGGCAAATATGGGTGAATCAGGGGATGACAGTGAACCATAAGATGTAGCAGGTATAGCTAAAGATTTGAAGAACTCCATCGACAACACTCAGTTTTCCCTTCAACACCATTTACAGGAGACGCAGGAGACAATGCACAGAGGACAAAGTGAGTTGAAAGAGACCTTGGAAAGATTGACAGTCAGCCGGGAGAAGATTGCACTTCTCCTTGTGCAAATGAATCATGGTAGAGATGGCCCAAATAACAATGGGAACAGGGAGGCAAGTGGTTCCCAAGGGGGAACTAGACATCACACTGAAACTGGTCATTAGTTACACACATAGGGACATAGCTTATTTGGAGCAGTGTTTTAAAAACCGTTGAACCGAAACCGAAACCGACCGGTTTGACCGGTTCAAACCGGTCAATAAACCGAACCGGCCGGTTTGGTCCCAGAAACCTAAAACTCTCTAAAACCCCCTAAAACCTAAAACCTAAGTAACAGAGAAGTACATGGCTCATGTTTTCTCATGCAAGTTGGAGTTGTAAGATGTTTTGGTGTGCAGCTGAGAGTTATTTTGCCTTGTTAATGTTATTTAAAGAGGTCCCCACCCCCTCCATTTCACCCACCCTAGTAATTAATGGTAATGTTAAATTCTTAAAGTAAAAGGATTACTTAAATTTTTAACATTACCATTAATTGTTTCAGGATGTTTGAGAGTGGTTCCAACCTCATTGGACTTCATATGGAGAAAGTAGAATTTTAGGTCCCATTCAAAATTCAGCAGACTTAGCAGTTTTCAGG
>JASDQU010256335.1:599-15945 GCA_032191745.1 Picea mariana
AAAAGTTTGTGATTTTTCAATAGAAGAGAATGTTTTGAGTGCTTTACCAATCCATGTGATATTTCAGCCTATACCATCAATGCTCATAACTCAATTATTATGTTACTCACATGTCATCTCACGTTGAGAGAAGGAACAAGTGTTGCATGGCAACGTAGTTCCTGTCAAGTTGGAATGGGAATAAATGCACTACCACGACGGGACTGAGTACAAAAATGTGGGAAGCAAGTTGAAGTACACGTGGTATCCATGCAGAGGATGACTTTGTGGCAGCGGGCGCGTCATGTTAATATCCGAACAAGGAAGTTTTTTTTTTTTGGTGTATATAGTTTAAACACAGAACTTAGAAAACTTCTATCTAAATGATTTGCAACAAAGGTTTCTCGGAAAAAGGACCAAGAAGCATAGACAATAAACATTCAAATACAATAGAATATTAAACAAAGGTTGGATATTTCTAAAGCAACAAAGGTTCCTGTTTTCTTTGAAGTCTATCAAAAATCTGGAATTTGTTCCATATTTCTGAAGCATGGATATTAAAAATTCAAATACAATACAATAGGCATAAAATTAAAAGACATTAAAGTAAAATTAAATGAAATGGTTCCAAGATATTTCAACGTATTTGAAGATGAGTAGGCATGAAAATGTTGCAGATAACAATAGCAAAAAAATAACTTTGAAGTATGTGTGTATCATATACAATTTTTTTGATAGTACAGGAAAGATTTAACATTTAAAAAAGTGTTATGATGTTGGTCTTTGAATGTCTTGCAACAAAGGTTCCTGGACACAAAATTTTAGCAATCAAATATTTCTGGAATCTGTTCCATGTTTTTGTTTCAAAGGTATTATTCAAATACAATAGAATACTAATAATGTCTTTCAACAAAGGTTCCTAGACACAAAAAGTTTAGCATTCCCGGATTAGTTTTCTTTGAAATTGATCAAAAATTAATAATGTATGTTACATATTTCTGGAATCTGTTCCATATTTCTGGAAATTTAAATGCGTTTGTTATATAGACTGGGATTGGGGCTCCCATGTACCATAAAAGAAATAAGTACAAGAATTAGAAATGTAGAAAGAAGAAGTGCGTGACGGTAGAGAGGAAGACCCGAAAAGAAGAAATTGGGAGTTATGAGTATTTGGTTAGAGTTTTCTATTTAAAGAGGTATAATAATTGGATTGATAAAGAAAACAAGATGACATTAGTATAGACTTACTATGAATCCGATGTGTTTTTTTTGTTGTCGTCGACGGTCACTAGAATCGTGTCAACTGGTTGTTGCAGTTCCTGGATGAGGTTGTCCATTCTCCGTTGGAACCATTCTTCAATGTAGCTTCTCATGGGGGCCACGTTGATTTCATCCTGGACTTCTTTGTCGTAAAGGTCATTTTCTAATTTCCTTAGATCCATTGAAATATTATGCAGACTCTATTCAATTTCTTCATTGTGTGACGAATAGTCCAGTACCCAGCTCTCGATCTCATCTACACGATATTCAACGATGATGTAAAAAATTTCGAAAGACAACCCCTTTAAAATATCAAGTTGTTCATCGAAGGCTTCTTTGGTCATTGACAAGGATTTGAGAATTAAGTTTGGGTCTTGAACCTCGTTGGTACTTCCGGCTAAGTCTATTTGGATCAGGTTTGTGAATAAGTCTTCCTTTTCTAATATGGCTTGTTTACATGATTTGACAAGGAGCTTCAAGTTCTTAACTTTCTTTTGTCAGCATGATTTTAATTTTTTGGTCCGCTTTGAGGAGGGGAGATTCTCTTGTCTTCTTTTCAAATCCGAGGTGTTGATGGCATGGTTGGCAAAATGGGTCAACACCTGTTCACAGAAACGTTGATCATTTTTTAAATTCGCCTCCAAATGTTCCTTCAAATCATTTGCCCTCTTTCAGAATGAAGCTATATTTTGTGATGTTTCTCAGGATTCAATAACTAGCTGCATTCTTTTCTTGATGTTATTCTCTACAAGGGCTCTAGATGATGCAAGGAGGGTGGAGGATACTTTTATCTTGGCTGCAGTGGTAGCAGGCACGTTTTTAGCTAAAGGACTGGCAAACTCTGGGGTGGCAATGAAAGCGTCCTCAAATTCCTTGACGCGGTATTTCAGTCTAGAATTCTTCGCTTCAATTCCTCCAATGGAATAATCAAGAGCATCATTGATTACGCGGTGAAATAGGGAGATTTGGGATGGCCGCATTTTCCTAAAGTTAATCTATGTGCGAGATTTTTCTTTCCTATTTGTTACATCTCTCTTTTCAATGACCATATTTTTAGATTGGTTGTAAAAAAAAACGCTCTGGAATACGAAGGATTCATCTTCGTCAAAAATGTTGGTCTCAGCTATTTCCATTGCGGATGGACCAAATTTGTGCATGTGCTCAGTTTCATTTTCAAGTTGCAACTGTTCACTTTCAATTTCGGGTTCGTCCACCTGCCCTACATTGTTTTTTCTCTTCTTCGTCAATGGAATTTTGTGAGAACTATCAATTTTTATGCGACGAGGCTTCTTATATCTCCTCCATTTGAACATTTATGGGTTGCTTTCTTACTGGGGTGGGTCATTGAAACAATGCTCTGTGATGTCGTGCTCTTGGAAGTGTTGGTGGGGGACTGGGCACTCTTCTCACCCGATACTTTTCCATGTTGTCTGTACAATTCAGTCACACTTTTCAATGTCTCTAAGTCAAATCGCCAGAAGTAGGATTGTTGTCGTCACTAGCCATTTCTTCGGTCAACCATCTATGGATAAAAGAGTTGCTAAAGCCAACTGCTAGTAAATGTTCTCGAAAAATCCCATTAGGGTCGAACCCTTTTAGCCTTTCAACATATTTTAGGTTCAAGTTCTTGAAATGACCTGCGAAGTCATCAATCTTGTTGATGTTTCTGCACACCAAGTCCCCGACTTTCCAGGGCAAAGGAATGAACTGGTTTTTTTTCTTGTCATGGAAAAATTGCAACCAGTGGTTGTATTGCCTTGTTATTTCTGCAACAAAAATCTTCTCCATGATGTGGCATGGAAGGAAAGCAGGATTTTCCTTGGAGCCAAAAACCATTAGTACACTGTGATTTTCCTTTTGTTCAAGTGTTCCCTTCCTGTTCAAAAATTTGGTTTCCCAGTCAGACATTCGCAGAGCATCCTTCCCTAACAATAAATATCTGAAAACTTATACAAAATCATTAAATACTTCATAAAAACAATGGGAGGCCTTGTGCCTCCACAGGCCCTGGTACCAAAATTTTACTGGGTCGAATCCACAATTTATTTTCTTGGAAAGAGACAGTTTTGGAAACAGACAACAATGCACTATTGCAAAAATCAAGTAGGATGACATATAAAATTTATTCGATTCTTTGAATCGTGACAACGGGGAACATATTTCAATGGAAATTAACTTGCCCCAATTGAAAATGAATTGTTCCTTGACTATGAAGTATAAAATATAAATAATTATATGGGAAATGCTTGTCGTGGATGCCTATCTCCTTGTAAACAACCAAGCAATTTCCAAGAATGGATTTCTAAAGGAACTTGCCTGCAACTTTGTGATATCTCCAGGAACTGTTGTCGGGTCTTCGAGGAACTCGGCTAAGATGTCCAACCCATTATCATGTTTTTCTAGGAACTGGTTGTAGTCTTGTCCTCTGAAGGTCAATGTTGGCTCTGTCAATTTTAACATCTTCCGGAAGACCTGAGGTGACAAAGAAACAGGAGAATGGTCGCGCAGTGGAATAATTCTTTGGCTTGGAATACATTTTTCGGCGCACCAAGAGACCACCTCCTTAGAGTCAAAAACCTCAGGGAAGTAGCCTGCATGAGCTATTCCAGAGGTCCAAATCAATTTGTTCTGGGCGGAATGGGATGAATAGTAAAAGTATGCCCTGGACCACTGGAAGTTTTGGTCCTAATGTCCGAATATATTTACTGTATCTCCACAAAACTGTTGTCGACCTGCTGCCATAAGTTTACAAGAACATTTGTTTTCTCCAGACGATGAATGAAATGAAAAGTTGGAAGGGATAATATAACGATGCGCAAATCTTGGTCAAATGCGTGTGAATGGGAGATCTCCTCAAGACTTTCACTCATTAATGACAATTTTGACGGTTGTTGCATGATGCATTCTTAACATTAAAGACTAGTAATTGCACACATAGAAGTGCGAACATGGCGGATATGACAATGAGCGATTAAGAATTGTATATTTATTGAACGGGCCAACGCGACGACCCATGTTTTAGATGAATAATCAGAAGGGACAATATAAATCTCCGCAAATATTGGTTTAATGCGTAATAATGAGAGATATCCTCGAGCGTTTTGCTCATTAATGACAATGTTGACGGTTCCTGCATGGTGAGTTGTTAGCATGAAAGGCTTCTAATTACATAGTAAGAAAGAAGTACGGAAGTAACGGTGACGCGAAAAAGCAGTTAAGGAGTGTCTAATTATGGAAAGCGGTCGGGCGAGCTTCAAAATAGGGTTACAAGGTACAACTGTTCGAGGTGAGGGCGTGAGGGTCAAATTGTATGTCTCGGAACTTTTTGAGTGCAATACGCGTAACACCAAAGAGGGTGTGATAGGACGGTCCAGAGGGAAATTTGTATATCGCGGAAGTCCGAGTAATGTTTGCAGGGCACGAAACAATGGAGGTGAAAATGTGAGCTTGCCTATCCGAGAACCCGCAATCAAAAAAAGTGTCTTAAGTATGGAATAGAGAAACAGTCGGGGGACACGAAAAAGCAGTTGAGGAGTGTCTAATTATGGAAAGCGATCGGGCGTGCTTGGAAATAGGGTTACAAGGTACAATTGTTCGAGGTGAGGGTGCGAGGGTCAAATTGTATGTCTCGGAACTTTTTGAGTGCAATACGCGTAACACTGAAGAGGGTATGATAGGACAGTCAAGAGGGAAATTTGTATATCGTGGAAGTTCGGGTAATGTTTTCAGGACACAGAACAATGGAGGTGCAAACGCCAACATTTCAATACAAATACAAAGGACTAATAAGAAGAAAAATAATAATAGTAGTAAAAGGACATATTATTATGTGATCACTATAGTCCCTCTACACATTCGGTAGGGACCAATAATAAAAAAACATTAAATAACAACGTCCATGCTCAGAACTTTCGGTTTGTAAACATTTCAGTAAAAAATGTAATAAAAATTAAAAAGCATCCAAAATAGGGTGACAAGGTCTCCCCAGAAGACATGAGGCCCCGACGGTCAAATTGTATCGCTCGAAACATTTGAATGCATAATCTGTAACACGAAAGAGGGGACGATGTCAGAATCCGATAGTGGATTTGTATATTGTGGAGGGTCGTATGCCAACTGTTTCATACCAGTGTGTTCAGTTGTCACTACTAAGAGCATAACTAATGTATATTAGGAAGGACAAGAAGCTAGTGGGGATGGAAGGCATCGACATATACTTTGAAACATTTATGAACCGTGGTAGAGTGAATCTTGCAAGTTCGATGAGTTCGCGGTGGAATTGTAGATCATGAAATTTTTGAGTGCAAGATGTATATCACGGAACAAGAAGCAACAGAGTTCGAAAGCGCCAACCTGGCAACCGCGGACATAAAATTGGCTAAGTATGGAAAGGAACAATGGTCAGTCAGATTCCTCATGTGAGGATATAGATGGAGATGAAGATATGTCAGCTCGCCAATGCTGGAACTCGCAATCATAGAAAGGCAACTGAGTATATAACCAGAAAGCGATAATACACAGAAAGAAGAAAAGGGAAAAAGGGATAAGGAGTTCGCGGTGGAATTGTAGATCACGAAAATTTTGAGTGCAAGATGTATATCACAGAACAATAAGCAGCATAGTTCAAAAGCACCAACCTGAAACAATGACTAAGAATTGGAGATTTCGTGAACCTGTCAATACGAGGATGCAAAATAGGGTGACAAGATCTTCCCAAAAGACGTGAGGCCCCGACGGTCAAATTGTATAACTCAGAACATTTGAATGCATAATCTGTAACACGAAAGAGGGGACGATGTCAGAATCCGGTAGTCAATTTGTATATTGCAGAGGGTCGAATGTCAACTGTTTCGTACCAATGTGTCTAGTTGTCACTAGTAAGAGCATAACTAATGTATATTAGGAAGGGCAGGAAGTTAGTGGGGATGGAAGGCAACGACAGATACTTTGAAACATTTGTAAATCGTGGTAGAGTGAAGCTTGCGAGTTTGAGGAGTCTGTGGTGGAATTGTAGATCACAGAAATTTTGAGTGCAAGATGTATATCATGAAACAAGAAGCAACAGAGTTTGAAAGCGCCAACCCGACAACCGCGGCCATAAAATTGGCTAAGTATAGAAAGGAACAATGGTCGGTCAGATTTGTCATGTGAGGATATAGATAGAGATGAATATATGTTAGCCCGCCAATGCTGGAACCCGTGATCATAGAAATGCGACTAAGTATATAACCAGAAATCGATAATACACGGAAAGAAGAAAAGGGAAAAAGGGCTAAGGAGTCTGCGGTGGAACTGTAGACCATGGAAATTTTGAGTGCAAGATGTATATCACAGAACAAGAAGCAGCAAAGTTTGAAAGTGCCAACCTGAAACAGTGACCAAGAATTGGAGATTTCGTGAACCCATGAACACGAGGATCAAAAATAGGGTGACAAGGTCTCCCTTGAAGACGTGAGACCCCGACGATCAAATTGTATCGCTCGGAACATTTGAATGCATAATCTGTAACACGGAAGAGAGGACGATGTCAAAATCCAATAGTCAATATGTATATTGTGGAGGGCTAGATGCCAATTGTTTCGTACCAGTGTGTTCAGTTGTCACTAGTAAGAGAATAACTAATGTATATTAGGAAGGACATGAAGTTGGTGGGGATGAAAGGCAGTGACATATACTTTGAAACATTTGTGAACCGTGGTAGAGTGAAGCTTGTGAGTCCAAGGAGTCCACAATGGAATTGTAGATCACAAAAGTTTTGAGTGCAAGATGTATATCACTGAACAAGAAGCAACAGAGTTCGAAAGCGCCAACCCAGCAACAGTGGCCATAAAATTGGATAAGTATGGAAAGGAACAACAGTCGATCGGATTCATCATGTGAGGATATCGATGGAGATGAAAATATGTTAGCCCACCATAGTTGGAACCCGCGATCATAGAAAGGCGACTAAGTATATAACCAGAAAGTGATAATACACGGGAAGCAAAAAAGGGAAAAAGGGCTAAGGAGTCCACGATGGAATTGTAGATGACAGAAATTTTTGAGTGTAAGATGTATATCATAGAACAAGAAGTAGTAGAGTTTGAAAGCACCAACCTGACAACCGCGGGCATAAAATTGGCTAAGTATGAAAAGGAACAACGGTCGGTCGGATTCATCATGTGAGGATATAGATAGAGATGAAGATATGTCATCCCGCCAATGTTGGAACCCGCAATCATAGAAAGGCGACTAAGTATATAACTAGAAAGCCATAATACAGGGGAAGAAGACCAGGGAAAAAGGGCTAAGTATCTCATAGAAGACATCTATTGTTCGTTTATTAATGCCAATCATTTCGAACCCCTGGTGAGTTCTAACTAGTAAAGCATAATTTGCAGATCACAAAAGTTCTTTGGGTGCAAGATGTATATGACAGAACACGGGACATAAGTATTGGATAACGCAAACCCGGGACCCTGTGATTAGATAATTGGCTAAGTATTGAAAGGGACCGCATTTGATCGAGCTCATGGTGTGAAGATATAGATAAAGAGTTTCTAATTTGCAAATCCATGAGGTCATGATCATATAGATGCGACTAAATATAGAACCACAAAGGGATAATAGAGGTGGGGGGAGAGGAAAAAGTAAGATTTTTTATACATTCCTGCAGACAAATTGTACATTGCGAAACTCTGGGCACTATTTGCAGCTTGCAGAAGAATCGAAACACAATTTTGAGGTCGTCAATCCACGAACCCGCAATCAAAAAAGTGTCCAAGTATGGAACAGGGAAACGCTGGACGAGATGGGCAGAACGGGAAACAGTGACTAGGAGTTGGAGATTTCGTGAACCCGCCAACGCGAGGATGAAAAATAGGGTGACAAGGTTTCCCCAGAAGACGTGAGGCCCCGATAGCCAAATTGTATAGCTCGAAACATTTGAATGCATAATGTGTAACACGGAAGAGGGGACGATGTCGGAAACTGGTAGTCAATTTGTATATGGCGGAGAATCGGATGCCAATTCTTTCGTACCAGTGTGTTTAGTTGTCACTAGTAAGAGCATAGTTAATGTATATTAGGAAGGACGCGAAGATAGTGTGGATGGAAGGCAGCGATAGATACTTTGAGTGAATTTAATGTATACGAGGAGCCCATGGTGGAATTGTAGATCACAAAAGTTTTGAGTGAAAGATAAATATCAAGGAACAATAAGCAGTTGAGTTCGTAAGCGCCAACTTGACGACCATGGCCATAAAATTGGCTAAGTATGGAAAGGAACAACGATCGGTCAAATTTGTCATGTGAGGATATAGATGGAGATGAAGATATGTCAGCCTGCCAACCCTGGAACTAGATATCATAGAAAGGCGACTAAGTATATAACTAGAAAGCAATAATGGATGGGAAGAAGAAAAGGCAAGTTTGTATGCGCCAACCCCGCAACCGCGGCCACAAATTTGACTAAGTATGGAATGGAACAACGGTCGGTCGGATTCATCATGTGAGGATATAGATGGAAATGAAGATAGGTCAGCCCACCAACCCTGCAACCCGCGATCATAGAAAGGCGATTGGACGGGAAGAAGAAAAGGGGAAAAGGGCTAAGTATCTGACAGTAGAAAATCCATTCTTCATTTAGTAATGTCAATGTTTTTGAACCCCTGCTAGGTTCTAACTAGTAAAAGCATAAATTGCAGATCATGAAAGTTCTTTGGCTACAAGATGTATATGAAGGAATAGGGAACATGGGTGTTGGATACCGCGAACCCGAGACCTGGTGACCAGATAATTGGCTAAGTATTGGCCAAGATAAAGTTTTGATATATATATATATTAATAGATTATTTATGTTTCAAATGTAAATCATCTCCCAATTTGAAGAATGTTGTTCGGTTCGCAAATTTCATTGAAACCATGGAAGTTTTGAGTGCAATATGTATATAACAGAACAAGAAGCAGCAGAGTTCGAAAGCGCCAACCCAACAACCGCGGCCATAAAATTGGCTAAGTATGGAAAGGAAAAACGGTCGGTTGGATTCGTCATGTGAGGATATATATGGAGATGAAGATATGTCAGCCCACCAACCCTGGAACCCGCGATCATAGAAAGGCGACTAAGTATATAACCAGAAAGTGATAATAGACGGGAAGAAGAAAAGGGGAAAAGGGCTAAGTATCACACAGAAGAAAATCTACAGTTCCTTTATTAATGCCAATCTTTTCGAACCCCTCGTGGGTTTTCACTTGTTAAAGCATAAATTGCAGATCACGAAAGTTCTTTGGCTGCAAGATGTATATGACGGAACATGGGACATAGGTGTTGGATACCTCAAACCCGGGACCTTAGTGGCCAAATAATTGGCTAAGTTTTGACAAGGAGGAAGTTTTCATATTTATTCCAATAGTAATCGTATTAGTATATATGCACAAATATTATCAAATAGAAGAAGCTGCAATATATGCAAGATATTGAACAGGAACATGGCATCAACACTTGAGTTGCCTTGTTGTAATAGTCATTAATTCATTCTATTTACGGGACTCGAAGAATGAAAGCAGGATGGGTCCTCCAATTTCTTTCTTTAAGTATAGGGCTCACCCCACATAAGTATGGCCTATGACAAATTATTCTTCCATGTAAAATGTAAGAAGCCAACAGAGTAGCCTTTATTTAAATTGAAGTACCGGGCAGTAGAAAGAAAAGCTTGTCGTACATGTTTAATGACACACAAAGAAAAAGGTACAAAATAAAATGAAAAGCAATACCAGAGATTGGAAAACACCATAAGAAAAATAAAAATGCAAATATTCTATATTCAAATAAGATGGGTTACAAAATACAACTGAGATCATTTGCCACAATGATTGTGATTTTTCCTGCCGCCGACCAATAAAAAATATGTACAGTAATGAAGCTTGTTGATAGTCTTCTTGACGATCAAATCCTTGATTCGTAAAAAACAACGAGTTGAATATCAATTTTGGGTCTTGGAATTAATTGGTGATGTCAACAAGATCTATCCCAGTTTTGTGAATAGCTTGTCTCTTCTAGATATGGCCTGCTTTCATTGGTTGGCTATTCAACATTCCATTCTTTGTTAAATATTAATTTCCATTTGTCGTCGAAAACTTGGGGTTTAAGGTGCCCTCCTTGTAATGTTCCTGAACATTGACATACGAGACAACTTAGAAATGTGATTCAAGCCCAATTCAAAGTCGAGGGAGTCGTTTTATGTGACGTCAGTTATGGGGGAAACAAATCTTGTTAGGCAACAAAAGCCGAGACATAAAAAAAATTCAAGTATGTTGTGACTGCTATTCTCCCTGTATTTGATCATCTGTTTGGTTGAAAAGCCTACCTGAAGATTTGTATGTTGAACTTATTTGTTTTATTACAATAAATTGGAAGCAACGTCCAAGCCAACTGCAAAATGTTCTTTTGTTGAAGTACATGATTTTTTCTGGCAGCACAGGTCTAGCAAGTGTATCAAAAACTGCAGATTTTATCATAATATATCTTTCGTCGTAGGGGTGGCAGACATGGCGGCTCACAGAAAGGTCTGGAATGTTCGAAGGTGATGCCAAGTATAAATCCATGCCCGAATACACTCAGTAGTAAATTATAAAATTGGATACCAACCAACGTGAGAAAATGTATGGGCGTTTGAATCAATATTCTGAAATTACAAAACGTTTTATGCCAAAGTTGTAACAGAATTGGCAAACAACCAATTTCTATGTCAAATAGTGTTGATCAACTTTTGGATGTAGCAAGAGTCTCGACATACAATCACCTTCAGGCATCCACATAGGCAGTGACCCCAGTGTCCAGATAGCTTCGGCCTCGGACATTGACATTGGCGGTGGCAATGGGAACAGTGCTACTGACTGCATTGCGAAATTGCAATGAACAAGCAGGGTTGTAATTGTCAAAGTACTTAAACTGCATGATTGTCAGACCTGCAAAGAACATCGAATTTAGTGTTGCTTTCTCACGAAATCTACAATGTTGGTTTAAGTCCATAAATCTTTGGACGCTTGGGTGTCTCGTGCGATAATGAACTTGACATTAGGCACATGGCGGACATCTATTATCTCACATTGCAGTGTTAATACAATTGCCATGGTGGATGAAAACTCAATTGCAGTGGCACAGACAATAGTAATTTTGTGATTACTTAACATCCTTGAAGGACGTGAACCCCAAATAACACCTAAAAAAATACATTGTTCTAAAAAAAAAATTGTAAGGTTTGAACGATTTTTTTTTTTTATCAAATATCGCATAAACTACAATAGAAGAAATGCATTTTCCCCATCCAACGCAAGGGAAACAATAGGAATATTGACATTAGGTTGAAACAAATCTGGAAACACACCACTACATTAAGGTCCCTTCTAAAGAATGAAATAAGATGATTACATGAAGGTGGTAGTAAAAGGCGATTTTCAAAAACCAAATCATTACCTAAAAATGTGAAACCTCTTGCAGAAGGTGGTAGTATAAAGTAATCCTCAGAAAAATGTTGCAAAGTCCATAATCCAGTTATATGCGTAGGAATAGTAAAATAAAAAATGTGTAGTAGTGATAGGCAGTTGATTGTATGTGGAGTTTGTAACTACATCCAGAGGACAATGAACAAACTTTGACAAAGAACATGGCTTTCTGTCAAGTCTATTACCACACCTAGAAGTAGCTCAACAAACTTTGAAATAGAAACTTATGTAATTTTAGCACGTCATTTTATCCACCCATACAGTTTCTCTTACCCGCTTTTGGGTACATTCGCGAATGGAGTAATATTTCATGTCATTTCCTAATATCACAGACCATTTTGCAAGCCATGGTAAGTGTGACACCCCTAACGAAGACAAATTCTTGTGTGCTCTACAGAATTCGATACACTTGCCAAATTTGTGTTGTTGGAAGAAACTACATACTTCAACGAGGGAGTATTTTGCACATGACCTGAAAATCCCTTCCAACTCCCAGCAACAAAACAAACAAGATCAAAAAATAAATCTCAAGCAGGATTTTCAACCAACCAAAGTATCAAATACAGGGAAAACACCAACCAGAAGATACTTGTTTTTTTTTTTCCTGTCTGGGTTTATGTTGGATAAAAGAGTTTTTTTTTTAGATCAAATATCACGTCACATAAAACCAATCTCTCTTCTTTCATTTGGGCCTCAATGGCATCTCTAAGTTGTCTTACATGTCCATGAACAAGAACATTAGAACGAAGGCACCCTAAAGCCCAACTCTCTGATGATAGAGAGAAATGGCAATAAGTATTTAAAAGCAACGCTGGAGGAAGACAGTATGATCTTCTGTAGATTTTGGTTTAATTCATCTTAATGACAGATGCTCTCGATATTTTTGCTAATTAATGCCAATCTTTTCGAATATTGTCGCTAAATAGTGACTAATAGCACGTATTAACATTCCCATATCCGAGCAGATTCTCAAATCTGACAACATCTAACATATGCATAGTATTAAAGAGGGACATGAAGTCAAGGCCTCTGTGGATGACACGTTCGTTGATAGCAGTGAGGTAGTACAGTATTGCACTGTTACTATGATGAAGCCTTTAAAAAACTAAAAGAGCCAATATTTATTTTTTTTGCAAATTCAAAATGCAGGCAAAACAATTTACCAGATCACATAATATTCGCTTGTCTATGCATTTTAATGGGAGATGTCCTCAAGCTTTCCGCTTATTAAAGGCAATATTTCTGAACCTGTCTGGTTGTTTGTCAATTTTGAAAGCATAATTAATGTCCATTGGGAAGGGCAGAAGGTAGCAGGGATGGAGGCGAGCGACAAATGCTTTTAAAATTTCCTGAACCCGGGAACGCATGAACCCACGAAACTTTGAAAACATGCTAAAGTATGGAAAGGCAAGCCGGATAGACAAAATCATCGTAGGCAGAGGCAGGGTTGCAAGTTCGAGGAGTGTGGGTCGATTTGTAGAGCATGGAAGTTCTGCATGCAAGATGTATACACCGAACACGAGTTACCATAGTTCAATAGAACTTATCCGCGAAGCCGCGTTCATAAAATTGGCTAAGTATGCAACCGAACGGTGGCCGGTTGGAATCGTGATGTGAAGATATAGATGGAGATAAAGATTTGTCAGTTTTCCACACCGGGAACCCACAAGCACAGAAACGTGAGAAATTATAGAACGAGAAACGCATAATAGAGCGAAAGAACAAAAGGTGAAAAATGGGAAAGTTTACAAGAGGAAAGTAAAAAGGGAGAGAATAACTATATTGCCTAGACAACAACACTTACTCTCATAACTATGAAACCATAGTAAGACACAAACCATGGAAAAAGCATCAACAGCTATGAAATATACTGGAGCCCGACAAAGTTTGGTTGAAGCCATAAGAGATGCAATTTACATCGACTGCAAAATTTTGTATGATATTTTATCTTAATAGTATTTTATGGGGAGCCAACTACAAAACAATGTAACAACAGACCCAACTGTAGATGCAGCACCCCAACACTGCAAAGCTTAGGAAAACAAGAGAAAGCAACAAATAACAACCCAATTAAGAAGCACCAAAAGGCCCAACTGTAGCCGCAGACCTGAACCCTGCAAAGTCGAATCAAACAACAATAAGCAACATCCAGCTAACAAACAAGCAAGCACCAACCAGTCGAACAGGAATGTCATAGTTTCAATCGTGGTTGCAAAATCCCAAACATGTAAACTGCAACAAGATGAATAGGAAAACAAGAACAACAAACACATGCAAATAAGAAATCAGTGGAAATGCAAGAAGAAAGCATGAACCAGTGAACCAACAATCCCGCTGAAGTACAATATTGCCCAAATTGAGTGCAGAGAACATTGCATATAAAAAAAAAGAAACGGAATAAAATGTATTGTAACAAGCCTGCTAAGTAAACATTTAACGTTGCGAAGCTTGTTAGGTAAACATTTAAGTCTGCCATAAATGCTCTGTAAACATTTAAGAAAGAATGTAGTGTGGCAGGTCTCTGACGTACCAAAAAAAAATTATTACAATTTATTATAAAATAAAAGTAGTAACAATAGTTTGAACAATAGAGAATGTATTCGAAGGACAAACTTTGGACATACTAGCATACCAAACATTGGGATAAATTTAGCTAGCAGAAAATGCTAAGACGAACATTCGAACTAATACTAGCATTAATCCACCTTCAAGCAATGCACAAGAAAAATATATGGTTCAAAAAGACTGTAGACGATCAAAAAGTTTGGATATGCTCACATATAAAACATTGGGAATAATGAAGCCAACAATAAGACCTCCAATCTGTTATCCAATCAGAGCATTACATATATGGTACTTTTTATTATATAAAAATCAATGTCTTTAGTTCCCTAGCTCCAACAATATATATTATGGAAATATTTGTGGTCAAAGCACAAACTAATATGAAGTCAACGATTTATCGATCGCTATAGACCCTCTATGCCTACGATAGGGACTAATAATAGGCCCAAATTCTTGCTCTCAAAGACTCTAAAAAGTTTCCATTAATTTGGAGACAACTTCTAGTTAATTTTGAAACCTAGGTTGGAAAGGCTCATACTACTCTTAGTTAGATGCCATCTTTACATACTCCAATCAAATTTGTACATATATAACATGTTAAATTTGTACATATATAACATGTTAAAATATACAAATCTTAAGAAACATAAATTCCAAAATGTCTTACAAATTTGATTTCGATTTGTAGAAGACAATTAAAAATTACCAATAYTCTCKTCAATTGGTTGCCTTGAATACTTTCCAATGGATTGCTTTGAATATTGGCCAATAGGTTACTTTGAAGATTAGTTAATCAATTTCTCTTATAGCTCTCCAACAATCTTTGTATCGATATTGCCTAATGTTCAAATGGGCTTGGTTTTTCATGCATGGTGATATGTTGCAACTCTTCTCTCAATGTTTGTCAAACACTCATTTATTTTTTATTCTCTCTGTATTCTTATTTTGTTGAATATTTCCATCGTTTTCTTAACAATCGTTTTTTTTTTGGGTACAATTCGCTATATTCTCCATGTCCACACATAAAAAAAATCGTAATATAGTAGGTCTATGTATT
>JASDQU010256342.1:0-14153 GCA_032191745.1 Picea mariana
GTTTATGGATTAGAATGAGACTAGGGCCGCAGGGCTAGTAGTCTCTTGTCTAATCAAGACAAACCATGAAAACCAAGGCCCTACAAGTAGGGTTTCTCCAAGGGAATAGCCTTCATCAACAATATCAACAAAAGACTTGAAAATAATACTTAAAACCCTTGCCAAGGAGTATAGAACTAATCAAGACAAGAGATAAACACTTACCAAATCGTTTTAGGGAAGAAGGAAGAGATACAAACCTTAGACGTCCTCCCTCCAAGTAGTTGATAACTCAATGGATTGATCTTGCTAGTTTATGTAGAATTTTGAATTATTTCATAATAGCCTTTAAAATTTACCAAAAAAAGTAACCAAGAAAGATAGAGCTCCAAGATTTGACACCAAGAAAACACCAAGTAAAGATCTTCTATTAAATGACCCCAATAATGATTTCCAACAATTCACAACAATTTGAATGAGAGGAGTGCCTCTTATTTCTAGATGTGGCTCACAACTCCCTCCCATCATTTATTCCCTAAATCTAGCGTAAGAAAATAAAATAAGAGTGACTTGTCATCCACAAAGCTTGGAGACTAGTCAAATTACATTGAAATGACACTTTACATGAATAAAACCCTCATAAAGGGGACGACTTTGACAAAATGTGCTCAAAAAATGCTCAAATAATGTCCACAAATTCTTGAAATATGTTTCCAAAGCATGACCATGTCCATACCTAAGGTCAAGGCACCTCCATGAAGCATGGGAGTGACCCTCCAAGTCAAAAAATGGGTCATAAAATCCCCAACAACAAGAATGACGTCAAGCTTCTAAGAGGGCCAATTTGGCCTTTTTGGTACAACGTTCCACTTGAAGAGACTTGGGGAGGGCTTAAAACGTGGCAAGGAATAATGCTTGGCCAAAGTTGATTCTAAACTTTATCTCAAGGTTATGAATGATGAGCCAGTGATGTTACTACTATATGTAGATGATGTATTCTTGACAAGATAAAGAAAAGCTCATCACAGATTGCAGAAGAAGCTCGCTACAGAGTTTGATGGAAGACCTAAATGTATTATCTCTTAGGTCTTGAAGTTTGGTAGAGCACAGAGAAGATCTTCAACCAAGGGAAGTATGCAGTTAAAATGAAGAGGTTAGACATGTTGCAATATAAATCCATGTACACACCCATGGAAACGAAGTTGAAACTCCTGGTAGATACCTCGTCAGAATTGGTTAATGCTACTCTGTACAGACAGATTATTGGTTCAGTGATGTATCTGACGAATTCCAGGCTAGATATATGTTTTGCCTTGAGTCAATATCTGGTAGAACCCAGACGTGTTCACATTGTTGCTGCAAAACATATGATGAGATACCTGAAGGGTACGTTGGATTTTGGTCTCTATTATACTAGAGATCATGACTTCAGACTGAGTGGTTACATCGATTCAGATTGAGCTGGAAGTGCTTCTGATAAAAAGAGCACTTCAGGATGTTGTTTCAGTCTGGGGTCAACCATGACTTCATGGCATCGTAGGGAGAAATTCAACATTGCTCCGAGCATGACATAAGCAGAATACATTGTTACATGTTCCGCCAGTTGTGAAGCTGTATGGCTTTGGATGTTGTTGACAGATCTATTTGATCTGGAGATGGAAGCCACCGTGACCCTATGTGATAACCAGAGTTGTATGGAGATGATGTGTTCTATGATGAGTCGAATCACATAGAGATCCGATATCACTTCATTCGTGATATGTTGCAGAGAGGAGCCATAAAGCTCCAGTATGTTAGCACGGATGAACAAGTTGCTGATGTGTTGACCAAGTCTCTATCTCGTGTAAAGTTTGAGCACTTTCGGGATAAGCTTGGTGTAGTCCGAAAGGACCTCCCTCGAAAGGGGGACTAGTGTTGTTGTGTTGCCAGCCGTGTGTTGTGATGCCAGCCTAGTGCTGAAGATTTCCAGCTTCATGCTGATGATGATGTGTGATGTGCCAGCCTCGTGCTGTGATGATGTGTTGCCAACCTCATGCTGTGATAATGTGTTTCCAGCCTCGTGCTGTGATGCCAACTTCGTGCTGATGATGTGTTGTCAACCTCGTGCTGTGATGCCAGCTTCGTGCTGATGATGTGTTGCCAGCCTCGTGCTGATGATGCTGTGTTGCCAGCCTCGTGCTGTGATGCCAGCTTCGTGCTGAAGATTCTTAGTCTAGTGCTAATATTGATGATGCTCCAGCCTTTGTGCTGTGATATTGTTGTTGTTGATGTTGTATCAACCTTGTGCTGTTATTGATGTATTAGTGTTATACTAATCCATGTTGATGCCACTTCAGCTTCTTGCTGAAGATGATGATGATGATGGTGCTATTTCATCTTTCATGCTGAAGATGATGATGTTACTTTAGCCTCATGCTAAAGATACCAATGATATTACTTTAGCCTCATGCTAAAGAAGATGATGATGTTACTTTAGCCTCATGCTAAAGATACTGATGATATTACTTTAGCCTCATGCTAAAGAAGATGCTGATTTTACTTTAGCCTCACGCTAAAGATGATGATGATGTTACCTTAGCCTCATGCTGATGAGGATGATGATGCTACTCCAGCTCCATGTTGTGAACGATGATGATGAGAAAAACTTCCGATGATTTATAGATATGCCAATCAGTGTTCCAGATGCTGTTGATGTTGCTGCCCTCTCTCTCTCTCTCTCTCCTGATGATGTTGTAGAATACCCTTCTTGTTAAGGGGGAGTGTTGAAATATTGTAACTGCAAAGAGTATTCTATTTATTATTGATGTATATTTTATTAGATCAATTCCCTTTTGTGGATTGATCATGTCGGGCATTATAAATGACCAAATCTCCTTTTGTAGATTGGTCAAACCCTAATTGTAACATGCAAATTAAGAAGTCGGCCCCTACGCAAATTAAAGTGGTTCTAACCACTTAGAAAGAGAAGTCGGCCCTGCCAGTGAAGAGACACCTCCTTTCAGCACTTGCCAGTTTGTATAAATAAAGGAGGCCAGCGCCTCATTTGTTCACTCACTCATTCGATCATCCAGAGCGCAAGTTTGGAGCTGCAGTTGGGGAAGAAGTAAGAGAGAGAGGCGCACTACCAGGAGAGGATATTCTTTAGTGTTTGGTTTATTATCTTGGCATTGTATTGGCTATCTATATTAAGGAGGTTTTTGTTGGGTTTTCTCCCCCATGAGGGTTTCCCAAGATAAATGATGTGTCTCTTGTGATTGTGTTTCTCTCAGTGATCCTATCTATGCTATGGTTATCTAGTAAATTGAAAAGAAACCTAATAATAGCTTAAACTCTAACATTTATTGCAGGCCGTACGACAAATGCAGAGCGTACATCCACATGGACAGTGTTACGTGTGGGCCGTACAGCAGCAGGCCGCACGTGCGAACTGTAGGTGACATCAGTAGGGCCGTACAACATATTTGTAAGTTGGAAGGGTTTTCCGGAATTTTGCCGAAGTTGTAATTTCTCTGAGAGGACTGTTTTTTCGTCCTCAGGTTTTTCAATCTGAAAATTTTACTGAACATAAATTTGTGTCTCTTGTGTATGGATGATTTCCCTCTGATCCTTTTGCTTTCGCTATAAGTTTTTGTCATAATTTCAATGTAAAATTATTCAGTGATAACAACCATAGTTTACTGTTTGAGGTCACTTGGAAGTAATTTTAAGATTTGAAATTGAATGCATTGAATGCTTAAAATTTGAATAGTTGATGTTCTGAAGTAGAACATGTTAAAAACGCTTGTTGTTGCTTTGGAATACCATCACACCGCAATCCTCTAGTAATGATGTTGATGTTCTGATCTTTGATCAAATACTGTTTCTTATTAAAAACAACAATTTAAATCTCGTCCGTAATTTTACTAACAGGGAGCAAGTTGTTCTTTAAACCAAGAACATACAAGACATTTTTTATATTTTTGATGCAATCTCCTAAAACTGTCTTAGGTACTTCAGCTCGTCCTTGTACCTCCAAGTTTGGAAAAAACTTCTTGCTTACCAGTCGTATGTTTGGTGGCTTCCAAATCAATGTACCAGACACATTGAGAGGTAGAGATGTCAGTACGAGAAGCCATAAACTTGTAATCAGTGGTAGGTTCAGTTTGTGAAACCACTATAGTACTTTCTACAAAATGACTTTGATACCTTCCATCTCTACTTCTTCCTCTACGATATCCTCTACCTTTATTTTGATCAGCCTCATGTCTTTGCTTAAGGTCACACTCTTCCTCATTATTGTACTCTTAGTACAATAATTGCAATGCTTAGAACTTTGGGAAGTAACTGTTTGATTTGAAGAATTTGGCTTCCAATTTTGATGCCATCTATACCTTCCTCCTTGACGACTTTTGTCACAGTCTCTTCCATTGTGTCTTTTTGTAAAAGCTCTATCTGGTTTTGCAAGTTCATTTTTCTTGGGTCGTTGCTCTTCTTGGAGTAGTAAGCCTACAACTTCTTTAGACGTGGGAACTTAATTTTGAGAAGATACCCAAAGTGAAGTTACAAAATTTTGATATACATCAAGTAGGCTATTAAATAGAATGGTTATGAATTCCTCATCTTTAAGTATGTAATGCTGATAATTCATTTTTCAATTCTTGCAGCTTCTGAACATGTTCTGTAACGGAATTTGATGCTACCATCTTCAAACTGGTTAATTCGTTTCTCAAAAACAAAATTCGTAGTTCTTTTGAAGTTTCATATAAATTGTTTAACTTCTTCAAACATCAATATCATTAGTAATACTATGAATGTGGGGAAGAAGATCATCCTCTGAATTAAAGGTAAGAAGAACTAATGCATTTTTATTTTTCTGCCTAGAGTCATTACACGGGATTAGGTTTTGACATTGTTTCGATATCTAGTTCCCAAAAATCATGATAAGACAAACTCTGTTCCATTTTTTGTTGCCAAGCTGGATAATTTTTTCCATTTAATTTATGAGACTCGGACATCATGAAATTATTAATGTTAGCCATATTTCTTTTCTTATAATTCCACAAAAGTCTGTGTATAACTTCAATATAAATAAAAAACCTTATAAGTCCTGTTATCACACAAGTTGTAGGTTGGGAAAAGCCTGGCCCAACCACCAAAATGGCAACAACTAAGAGACACTATACCCAATGTCACCTTGATATAGGTCCCGCACTTCGAGGGTGACTAGGTCACTCTACGGAGGCGATCCCGGTGACCCTGGGGGGATTGAGATGGATGGTAGGGAAAGAAGAGAAGTACCCCCCTAAAGGTCAATGATGGAAGATGAAAGATGGATTTGATGATTCGTCTTCGGGTGGTTTAAGATTGCCAAGTCTTTGGATGCCTGCAAAGGGTGTTTGTACCTGCCCGAGACACAAGAAAAGCCACACTTGCATATAGTAATGTTAGGTGGACAAGCAAGTTAAGCTTGCTGTCCCTAATTGCAACAATAATCAATGATATATATCAACACATAAAAGATAATAAGGGTTGCAATATAAGTGCTCAATTGAATAGGCACGAGACAAGCTAGTAAAAATAAGTTTAGCTCAACAATGATAGAACAAGACTTTAGCATGAAAAAAAAGGCTGTCATAAAAAGCTAACTGCAGTGATATTTATCAGCCTTATAGCTATACCAAACTTGTTATTACAGAAAGAGATTTAACCACTAAAACTTGCTCAAAACTTGCCAAAAGATGCGTTGTACTTAGTAGATTATGTGGGCAGATTTTAGGCAATCTTCAACTGTTAAATTAGGAGTTATTAAAGAGTTTGTTTAGGGTTTTTTGCAGCTCTAATGGCTGTAGGTTAAATTTGTAAAAATAACAAGAAGTACTTGGAGAAATGAAACACCCTAGTGGCTCAAGCAAACATTTATAGCATAGATTTGATTCCACTAGGAACAACTTCAAAATCACGTAATTTCACGTTTTCCAAAGCAACAATTTTATATCTCCAATGCAACAAGTGATGATTAGTGCCTTTAATGATTGGGTTATTGGAGTCAAGAAAAGAAAGAGCTAAAGGTACTACCTCCTTGGGGGTGTAAATCCTCTTACTCCTCAAGGCAATTATCCCTAGCTAGGGTTTAGGCTAAGATGGTGTATGACTATCCACTTATACTTCTCTTAGCAAGTCCTTGTTAAACCAATAAAATTTAAATATAAAGTGATGGAGGCTAAGGTGGGAGTGTATGCCCTTATACTTCCCACCTAGCTCTAGCAAAATAATCTTGTCTTGAAACAAAATGATAATACAATGCAAAAAAGCCTTACCAATTCAAGGAAAATGCTAAGATAAACCACCACAATAGCAAAGAAGAGCCTTCCAAAGCTAGCRCATCACTTCCATCTACCAAATAACYAAGAAAGTAGCCATACACAAGAGCAAAAGAGAGAAATAGCTAAAGATAGYGAAAATTTCRGTCCAAGTACCTCTCCAAGATGGGAGAGTTATGTTATGAAACGAGATCTTATGATCTMTATTTATACAAAATGTCACCAAAATAGTTTGTCCACAYAATTTTAGGGTAAACCACAAGACTACGGGTCGAAAACCCTAATATTGCCCCTTTACACAAATAATATTAAACGGTTCACTTAAAATTCTACTTTTTGTGCAAATGAAAACCCTAAGAGTGACGTCACCCCTTTAGGAGGGATGTTTTGGCACTTTYAGGCCAAACGTTGAGTTGGAGATGATAGGGTTGGGCCTCCAAAGGCCATGTGTCTCCAATCCAACCTTCTACCTCACGATCCAAGGGTTTCTTCCTTCAAAACGTGCCATGTGTAGCCATCACCACCTCAAGCCCCTCAAGCATGACGTCRAGCCTCCAAAAGATGAYGTTTTGCCTCTCCTAGGCAAAATGTTTGGCATGTAAGGGYTAGGTCATGTCGTCCAAGGTGTCCTCTAGGCCTCCGAAGGCATGTCTCTCTCATCCGACATGCGAGCCCTTGGCATCCAACCTGTGGGCTTCAAGCCCCATGGAAGCCCAAGCTAGGCTTGTTCCTCAAAAACTGTCCACCAACTAGGTCCTACAAAGACAAATAAGCACACCCTCCAAGGATCTCAAGCCAAAATATCATGATGAGTAAATCAAATCAATAAATGAGCCACCTAAGCATGTGCATCAAAGATTATCCTGTCAAACAAGTAAGTGCTCAAAGACATTATGCGACTTGCCAAGCTTGGATATGGGGGGGTTGACGAGGTGTCCTATTGGGTAGATCTTTCCTAGGTCAAGGTGTGTTTGCCAAGTGATCCCTCTCTAAGCCATGTAAAGTCGATGAAGTGGTTAAGGATTAAGACTCAATGGGCATGGGGTTCATGACATACAAGGGGTTGTAGTGTCTCCTTCATGGGTGCCTTTGTAGAGGGTGTGTGGCACCTTCGTTTGCAATGCAATTTTTCCAAGCTCATCGTTTTGCCATTATTTGTTTCTTTCATGTTTTAAGGATGAGTTGAAGGCCACTGTCCCGGCGTGGTGTCCAGATAATGACAGTGTCACTCACAAATACTTTTGCGGAAATGAGAAGGCTGGTTTGTGATCAGACCCCCTTTCTCTCAGTTTTGCAACTGAGAGCCACTACCTTGGCTTGGTGGCTAGATGATGGTAGTGTCATACCGCTAGATATCCATGATCATGATAGGCCGCTCGTGATGAGACCTCCTATCCTCCAACCAACCCCCTAAGCATTATTTTACTCTTGTGGGTCCCCCTTTTCTTACATATAAGCGTTTCATTGCTTTCTTGGGGGATCCCTGGGCGAAGCATCTGAAAGGTTTATACATAGGCTTTTATCTTTTACCTAACGACAATCCCTCTGGGCCTTCAACCCCTTCTTCCCATAGAATGAGGGACAACCCTTTCTTGGGTCAATACACCCTAAAATCCCAAGAGATAAGGAAATGGGGGGTTTAAGTGATGAAAAGTGGTAAGTATGGTCGGGAACGGTATGATGGCTCTTCAAGGGAGTTCTTAGTAGCAAACCCAATTAATTTTTATACCGAGGCAAGTGGTGTTCCTTAGGTTTGGTCTCTTTGCCTAAGAAAATGTGACCACTTTAATGTAAACCCTTTTTAATTCATAAAGTGAAAGTGACTTAGGAAATAAAAGCTAAGTGGGTCTTTTCTTTAAGTTGGGTGAATAAAATATTAAAAAAGTGATTTTCATGTGCACTTTATTTTCCACTGTTGATCTAATTAATTATGAGCCTTTGGATCATGTGGACACCCAAAAGTCACTTTGGGGATATGGAAGGTCAAGAGGGGAAAGAGACCATTAAATGTCTCTCACGAGTCCATTGAGATAACACACACACACAAGCATTCACTGAAGAGAGAGCAGATTGGAGAGTAGGAAGAAGATCATTTCCAGAAAAGAGTGGCATGGATTTCCATGCAGAGGTGGGCTTGAAAATCGAGGCATCCGTACAACATTTATTGACTCCATACGGTCGTACGGATCTGTACAGACTGCACATAAACAGAGGTACGTACAGTACGGATCCGTACAACGTATGGAATTTCTGAGTAAGTTTGGCTTAGAAATTGAGGAGGTTGATTGGCACGATTTTCAAGAAAATTTCTGTCTTGGGAAAAGAGAGATAAGTTGTCTTTGCCGTGTATTTAATTTTCTGCTGCAAATGTAATTTCCAGATGCTTGCAAATTAATAAAAGAAGCTGCCCCTCTAAGAAGAACAGGTTTCCCCCACCGTGGGGGTTTTTCCTGGGTCATTTTTGGACCAAAATTTCCTGTGTACTGTGGTTATTTATTGCTGAGTTATTTCTGCATTTAATTTTCAGTCAAAGAAGTTGTCTTTTGTGTTTCAAATTCAGCAATTTCATTTCCAGAATTTAATAATTGTCATAAGATGAATTTTCTGTTCATGGGTTGGGCATTAAACTATGGGAGTGATAAGGAGTGATTGAAACCTGATTGGGGACATCAAATTTCTTCATTCCCAAGGAAGACCACTTACTAGGGCACAATGTCAACCACCAAGGTGAAACAGGGCAAAAGGCATAATGTCCAAGCATTTGTCATGAAATCTAAAGCAGTCTATGATACAACATACTTAAATGCCTCAAATATTGAAATGGTACTTACCATAATACCTGACTTGTACCTCATGGAGCAAGGCCCATTACCTCTTGGAAGCCAGCTGGTGTGGTGGATGCCATCTGAAAATCTATGAACTCTGTGGCGGTGAGAAGGGTCTTCATCTATGCAAATTAATACTGCTGGTCATGTAGTCTCTCGACACTCTATATCTGCAACCTGAGGGCCTCGAGACATAATCTCCTTAGTTATCCCACAAAATGGGGATAACAAGTCCTTTCAAAAAACTTATAACTCTTTAAAAATTAGATTCATATAACTCTGAAAAATAGAGTTTGAAAACAGAGTTGGCAAAGGATTTTATAATTGCAGAAAATTTTCTTTAGAGTACCAGAAATTCTAAATAATTTTTTACATTCTCCAATTGTTGCGGTTCATACAATACCCATATTTTCTAATTGCTGCCATCCATATAGTAATTACTAATTATTGTGCCTCTGTACACTTCTTTAGTTGCTGCTGTACACTATTAATTCACCGTCGTATGAATTATCTATGATTCAATTAGCCATGGTCACTCACAGCCCCTGTATGATTTTATTAATTGAGTGCTGGCGTATGGATTCAAATTTCACTCACAACCGCTGTACGATTTTATCGATTGTTTTTTGTCAGTAAACCAGCCTTCATATATTAACAGGATAAGGAAATTTTACACAAAATCCACCTTGTTGTTAGCCTGCCGCTAGGGAAACCAGACCAACAGCAATGGAGGTGGCTATCAGTCCATATTGTTTGAGCTAAGTTCTGAATGACATTAAAACTTATGATATTATAAATCCAAGCTGAGTACCTAATTATCTTCCTATAGTTATCCATAAAAGTCCTGTACAAGCTACTATAGAGACTTAAAATTCTAAACATTAAGAAGACTAAGTTGGAGGGAGGCCACATTTTGTCGCTGTGTGCTCCTGGAGTTAGGGCATGGGGTTGCCATCAACCGGATCAATGGGTGGTTGGGTGCGTGGTGAGAGAATAGTTTGAATCTCCGGGAGTTGTTGTTTAACCTCTGCTAACTGCTCAAGGATTTCCTCTCAATGCTCTTCTCGATCCCAAAGAACCTTTCCCACAAAGGTTTTAATATGCCAATACAAGTTGACGGTCCTCCAGTATTTGGTATCTCTAGCTTTGGAGCTTTCTGGATCCGGAATCCAGTCCCCAATGTCAGCGTCAATGTCCCACTCATGAATGTTATGAGTAGACGAATTTCTTCTTCCACATTATCCATTTCCTGAATGTTATGAGGGACTTGTTCCTTATATTCCCATGTTGGAGCTCTGGCCTCCAGCATTACTCTCAGACTGTTGGGCTCTGAGTTGTTGATATTGGAGGTAGAGGGCCCAAGAGGGATCCTTCTACCCCCACGATAACCTTGGCTATATCCACGGCTTGGCGGCATCACAATCGACCAAGAGACAGAGTTTGGCCGAGGGATGAAGGGAGCCTAGAGCACTAAATAATTTACACAGAGATTCTTTGCAGTGCCTCTCCGTGGAAGGGGCAAACCCTTCTCCTTTATCATCGCAGGCAGGCTCAAGGTCAGAGCGGCTCCACCTGGGAGCATCATGCGACTGAAACAGAAACACCAGTTCTATCCATAATTCATTACTGAGACATGAGCATACCACCCAGTTGAATAATGGTCTCTGCTGCCTGTTGGAAACATGATTATGCGATGAAGTTGGCGGATGGGAGTGCCTTAACTTCCCTTGAAGTTTCTTCATTACTCGCACGAGCCACCTTGTCCAGGATATCACTTGGGTTTGTGCTGAATGAGCCATCATCCACCACATTGTCCACTTGTCTTATTCGTAGGCTAAGTGATTCCTTGCCCAACGTGCCTCCCACGTGGTCGCACGAAGTCCTAGCTCCTGTATCCCTCCTCCCTGTCACCCCATCCAGGGTTGTACGATTTTATCAATTGAACCACAGTGCTCTGTGAATTAATTCACTGCCATATGAATTCGAATTGTCTTTATAAAGATTGGATTTGGATTGCTATTGTTGTAAACTTCTTCTTTTTAATTATTAATTATCCTATCTTCTTTACAACTGTCGTATAGACTACGCAGCTGCCGTACAAATTTCTATTTGAATTCAATTTCCTTCTTTGCTTCTGCAATTCTATGTCTCTTTCTCCAAACTTGTGCATGTGCCAAACTTTGTCTTGACACTGTCTTTGAGATTTCCCTATGCCACATTCACTGTGGCTATGATACCATGTTAAAATATAATGGAGCATATGCAAGAGACAAGTGAGAGCCACTGAATGAGAGATATGTATTACATTAATTTGCTTCAAATTACATAAAGTGGTGTTGTATATATATCTAGCAAGTTCTGTTATTCTTGTTAGGAATTGCTCACCTAATTTACCTAACTTCATAAATACATTAACATAAAAGCTAGTTATCACATATAACTTATTTCCACTTTATGACATTATTATTTTAGTACATAGCATTAATTACTCCTTAAATAAAATAAGCATTACAATATCTAGCAATTAACAGGGAAATTAAGGTGGACATTTGTCAGTAGTATATTCAGGCTACTTGGATCTTGCTCTCGCTGCTCTTCAAGTCCAAGCTAGCCTTCTATGCAACACAGATCTTGCAGATCGTGGATTTATTGTTCACCCTCCAGATTTGAGACATTATTGTTCATATGCTGCATCCCTCTTATGCTGCATGTCTCTTCTTAATCTTGTTGTTTTGAGGGCTCTACCCTCATTTAGTTTTCTTTGCTGTGCTATCTGGTGTATAGTCTTAGTTTGATTAGTTAGTTAGGAGTTGCTTTGGGCACTCCTTGTATTGTTGTCATTACTTGTTCTTATTTTGAGTCCCATACCTATTTTGGTCATTTATGGACATTAATATAAGTTCATTTCGTTTCTATTTTCTGATCCTAGTCCCCTTGCTGTCCCTGCAGAGCTTTTCAATTGACAAGTCATTGGAAAATTCATTATTATTTTATACGGGAGAAGGGCAAAGAGCATAAATTCTTAATAAAATTTACTAGATGTAAAATTTAACTTTAGTTATCTGTGTAACATAAATCAGCCTTTTGTGGAGTTTTCAGATGGAAAATGAGCGTTTAGAATGGTAACTTTTAGTTGCAGTAACCTGACTTAGGTGTAGTTCAGACTAACTGGCAAATGCAAGCGGTTTATAATATATATTGTATGTTGGTTAAAACTTAAAGGCCTACGTCACATGGAGTTTTATACTATGAATTTGATATAAAGCACTATTTTGATATTTGTTTCACTTATGGGCTCTATTAGCCACTCAAAGTTAATGGTAAAGTTGGAGTCCATTTCATTGGTCCATAAATTTATCCGATTAGATATTCTATGTAGTGCCAGGTTCATCTATTAACTTGATGCTGTAAAGCTGAATACATTGCAATTGTTATTAAACTATATTGTCAGGTTCTCTTATGTATCTGCTAGGTCGATAACTTACTGTACTTGGCAGGCATACGTGAAGTGGTCCTTATTTCAGTATTTCAGTATGAGGTAATAGTAATTTTTAAAAATTAGGGACAACTATGACAAAAAATCTATTGATCGCCTATTATAATAACAAATAGAACTTCTTTTGTTATAATGGGGATTTGATTATGAATCCACGTCAAAGTTCTATGATGTGTGAAAATAAGAATAACAAAAAACAATAATTTTCAGGTAATCTGATTACTATTGTTATTGTTTTGTAAGTTGAATGCACCTTATGAATGATTCCTGGACTTTGGACTATTCTTTGACTAGCAAGATACAGACATCAAGTAGTTGTGAAGTATTCTGTGCCTGGAGGTATGAGAAAACAATAAGATGTGCATGTGACTTTATATGATGCCTTTTGAGAGAGCACCTAAGCCAGTTTCGCTGAACAACTAGTTCTGCAGGTTTTGTTGGATATAGACACATAAGGTTAGAACATAGAAGGTACTCCTGTTGTTGAACGTTGCTTTGTTCTCACACTTCAGCTGCTTCATCGTTTATATCTCTGGATGAATTAACATGCATCCCTGATTGAAGAGACAAACATGGAAGGTAACACTTTGAGAGTGTTGCCTGGAAAGTTTCTGCTGCTGCTAAGCGTGCTGGCAATTTGTTCTACTAGAGCCAAAAACTGTCTATTATATTGTGAAATTAGGCAGTCTCTGAGATCTGAGAAGTGAAAAGGATGGTAGAGCATTTTTAAGGGCTCATGGATAGTAACTCAGCCTTAGACATTTAGTGGTCACTATTTCTGTACTTTCCCTCTCTTGTTGAATGTGTTAAGGTTTAAGTTATTATTAGGTTTCTTTTCAATTTACTAGATAACCATAACATAGATAGGATCACTGAGAGAAACACAATCACAAGAGTACACACGCATTTATCCTGGGAAACCCTCAAGCGGATGAAAACCCAACAAAACTTCTTTAATATAGATTCAATAACCAAGTGCGCAGTACCAGAATAACTCTCTCTCTACGAGAGACAAACTACCATGATGCTAGACCAGAAAATAATCAAAGAACCATAGCCAATCCAATGCCAAGACAATAAACCAAACACTAGAGAATATTCTCTCCCAAGCAATGCGCCTCTCTCTCTTTCTTCTTCTGGCAATTGGTAACTGCAGCTTCCTTCAATACTTGCGCACTAGATGAGTGAGTTGAGTGAGTGAACAAATGAGGCGCTGGCTTCCTTTATTTATACAAACTAGCAAGCACTGAAAGGAGGTGTCTCTTCACTGGCAGGGCCGACTTCTCTTTCTGGGTAGTTAGAACCACTTTTAATTTGCCTGGGGGCTGACTTCTTAATTTGCATATTACATTTGACCAATCCACAAAAAGGGGATAAGAATATTCTTTGCAGTTACACAATATTTCAACACTCTCTCTTAACAAGAAGGATATTCTTTATTTTTTGACAGGTCACTGGATGTCATCATTAACTGAACAATATCATCTGGGCAATATCATCAATTGGATAATCACCATCAACTGGACAACAACATCAACTGGATAACATCATCAA
>JASDQU010256346.1:0-16017 GCA_032191745.1 Picea mariana
GTAACAAGGCTTATCACAGTCCCAATCCAAACCCTTGACCACAAAGGCGTCCCCCTGAAGCCAATAAAGCTCTGATACCAAATGTAAATTCTAACCTTGTACAATATCTACTGGAAACAAATATTCAGAAAATAAAAGAAAAGATACAATGGCAAATACAAACATTACACAAAGATTTTTCACCTGGAAACCCAAACCGGGAAAACCAACATATATTATATTCATACATTGTGTTACATTTTTTACAATACAATATACATATAGGAGCTAGCGGCATCCAAAACCCTAACCCAATGACCTGGATTAGTCCAAAACCCTAATTCCTTAACCGGAAATAGAAAACCATCGGCAAAAAACCATGTGCCGAAAAACCACCTAAATACATGTCACGTTTCACGTAGACACTACTACTCTGTAAAGAATATAACACATACCCAACAAAAGTATCTCCAACACCCCCCTGAACATCACTATGGTGAAAAGAAAGAATGGGTTTTGGAAATGAGGCCATGTTAGGTACCCAAATAAAAAAGATACACTGAAATAAATGAGGAAAGAGGGAAAACCTCATGGGAAAACCCCCCTATCAAAGTATAATGTATGTAAAATAAGGAACTGTCAGTTGCTAGAAAACTGTGTCCTTCACCCCAAGATTACTACACAGAGAATGAAAATTCTAATCATTGAAGGTCTTGGTGAAGATGACTGTAGTATGTTCTACTGAAGGACAAAATTGCAGGTCGATGATCCCCTTATGTATCAATTTCTGGATGTAGTGCATGTGGATATCTATGTGCTTCTTCTGCTGCCTCTGAGCTAGATCTCTGCAGAACGTCAGAGTGCTCTGGTTGTCACACTAGATGACGATTGACCAATGGAACTGAATTCCCAACTCAGTGAGAAAATGTTGGAGCCACATAGCCTAAATGATTATGTTAACTACCCCTCTGTAATCTTCCTCAACTAAAGATAGAGAAATAACATCTTGCTTCTTGCTCAACCAATAGATAGGCCTAGAACTAAGACTGAGTGAGTAACTAGATGTGGACTTGTAATCAATACTATCACCAACCCAGGCAGAATCAATGAAACCAATTAGGTACAATGTAGAGTATCCTTCATAGTGAATACCAAAGGTGATGTTTCCTTATACGTATCGAAGGATACACTATGCAACCTTCCAATGTAGCTCATGCGACTCCTGCATGAACCTAGAGACTGCTCCAACTACATAATAGAGGTCTAGTTTGGAGTGTGTGAGATACAACAAGATCCCCACTAGCTATCTGTACAATGTACTATCAACCAGTGGAGTGTCCTTTCCATCCTCAAGTATGACTCTTGATAGGAAAGGAGTTGGGGTAGACATGGAGTCTGTCACGTGAAATATCTCAAGGAGATCTCATGCATACTTAGCCTGAGACAATTTGATTCCTAATGCATCCTGAATGATCTTAAGTCCAAGGAAGAAATGTAGCAAACCCATGTCCATCATCAAGAACCTGTCATGCAGAATCCTCTTGAATGCAACAATCACTGAAGTTGAGCAACCGATGATCAACAAATCGTCAACATATATAACTAGGAGTAGAAGTGAATCAATTGTCCTGAGCATGTAAACATTCAGTTCTGACTTAAAATGTACAAAGTTATGTGACATCAGGTAGGATTCCATCTTGGCATACCGTTCCCTCGGGGCCTGCTTGAGGCCATAAAGAGACTTCTTCAGTCGACAGACCAAATCTTAATCCTACACAAATCCTTGGGGCTACTCCATATAGATATTCTCAGAGAAATATCCATGAAGAAATGAATTCTTCATGTCCATCTGATGGAATTCCCATCCCTTGGATGCCACAATGGAAAGTGCCAAATGTATGGAATCCATCTTCACTACTAGAGTGAAGGTCTTATCATATTTAATGTCATGCACCTGTTGAAATCCTTTGGAAACTAGCTTGGATTTGTATCTGCTAACATGTCCATCCATTGTGCTCTTGGTCTTGTAGACCCATCTACACCTGAAAATTTTCCTTCCTGAAGGAAGGGGAACCACATCCCATTTCTGGTTCTCAAGGAAGGAGGTGTACTCCTCCTACATGGTGGATTCCCAAAAGGTATTTCTAGCAACCTCACCATAGGACTATGGATATGAATACTAAACCAATAAAATATGCCTTGGTGGCATTGGTTCAGTGGATGTGAGTGAAAGAGGAGGCTCCTCAAAATCATATCGATTCCTCCTAGTATCAACTGGATCCCCAACAATATCTCCTACATCCTGAAGAGTAGTATTGGCCGACTTGGGCGTCTGCTCTGGCTTTTCATCTGCATCTACATGCACTAAATCTGCATGTCACTGTATTGACTCGAAATTTGAATCATTTAAATCCTCTAAGTCAGAACTCTTATATGAAGAAGAGTTGTCATGTGCATGCTCATCCTCTCTGACAGGTGGAAAAAAAAAAGTGTTTGCATGCGGATGTTGAGGTACATGTGAGACAATTTCCTCGAATTGGACACTAGGCTCAATGATGAGATGGTTTGAGGAGAGATCAATGAGTCTATATTGCTTCACACCGTCGGGGTATCCAATAAATATACACTATGTGCTATGTGGATCAAGTGCCTTCCTCTTCTGAGAGGGAATATTGGTCCATGCAGGAGAACCAAATATACGAAAGTGGGTCACTTTCGGTTTGAGGCTGCTCCAAGCCTCATAGGGAGTCTTATCCTTGACATATCTATGGGGATATTGTTTTTGTATGTAGGTTACACAATTAAGTGCTCCATCCCATAATTTATGTGAAAGTGACTTTGCATGTAGCATGCAAGATTCCATCTCTTTCAGAGATCTATTTTTCCACTCAACAACTCAATTTTTTATGGAGTATAAGGAAGCATGTGCTACAAATGAATCCTGGCATCAAGAAAAATATTATGTATCTCATGGTTGACATACTCCCCCCCATTATCTGTTCGGAGGGATTTGATATTCTTTCCTAATTGTGTTTCAACAAGGGATTTGAAATCTTTGAGGCATTGAAAGACCTTTTATTTTTGCCTGAGAAAGAAAGTCCATGTGAAGCATGATAAATTATCAAAAAAAATGAGCACGTACCTTGATTTACTAATTGAATGGATGTGGAAACGGACCCATTAGATCACTATGGATTAGATCAAAAGGAAATGAAGCCTTCTGAGTCTTTCCTTTGTCTAATTTCTCTTGACGGTGTTTTCCAAGAACACATCCCTCACAAATTCCTTTGGAGAAGTGGATATCAGGTAGACCATAAACCATTCCCTGCTTTCTAAGTTGTTGCATATATCTGAAATTTAAATGCCTGAACCATTCATGCCATATCCTAGTTCTTTCATTAGCATGGGTAAGCAGTAATGCATAATATGGTTCAATAAATTCAGAAAATGTATAGAGTCTGGATTCATGATTTACCTCACTGGTAGTAACCTTGGAATTGGTTTGCATGTCATAGATATAAAAAAAATCAGGTGTGAATATAACTCTGTTTTCGTTGTCAGAGTTTGTCATCTGATACATAGAGATAATATTGACATAAAGTTTGGGAGCGTGTAGCACATCCTCAAAGCTTTCGTTTGTGAGATCAATTCTTCCTTTTCTAGTGACCTTGACTGGAGAGTTGTCTACCATCATAATATGAGGACCTTTGCATGCATCCAATGAAGAGTAGACTTATTTTGTGGCTACCATGTGGTGTGATGATCTTGAATTTAGAATCCAAGCATTGGGAGAGGAGTTGATAGAAATCAAAGCATGGCTAGAATTACCTTTCTTGGGATTCTGATCTTCTGGATTCTTCTTCTTGGAACCCTCGGGGATGCGATCTCCAAGTCTTTTTTGTTAAATTATTTGGGCCATTTGATCTATATGTTTCTACATACATGTGTATTATGGATAAAATCCTTTATGGAAGTAAGTGCATTTCTCCCCTTTTCTCGCCTTTCCACCTTTGGATCTAGAGGCATCGTTGAAGGGTTTTGAATACCCTTCCTTCTTTGGATTTGCATGTTCTTTCCTCTTGTCTTTGTCTTTAGATTTCTGATTTTGATGACCACTACCATCTTGCAGTGTAAGTGCATGTGCCATTGGGCCTTTTATTTTTCCCATATTGATGAGCTTGTTCTTCTCTTGTGTTTGAGACTCGATAAAGGCCTCAAGAGAGGGAATTTTCCCGGTGGATCCAGAGGCGAGCCCAACCAATTGAAATTTGGATACAAACAATGAGTATTTTACAACAAGTTTGGAGAGAATGGTAAGAACCATTTGTTTCTCCTCCTTATATTTATCAACCCCGCAAGCCTTGAGTTGCGACAACAAATCCTTATATTTGGTAAAGAAATCTTAGAGATTTTCAAAGGTTTTTGGATCCAAAGTGAGAAATTACACCTCGAGCATGTGTCCCCTCATCTCATCCTATTTTCCAAAAATACCTTCCATGGTGGTCTAGGATTCATTGGGGGTTTTACAAGAGGATATGTGAAAGAGGAGTTCAGAGGAAATGAGACTGCAAACAGTTCCAAACACTTCATCCATTCGATTCAAATACTTGGATTTTTCTATGGCTGATGTGGGTTATGTCTATGTTTTCATGGCCAACTTGTATAATCCTCTGTTTCAAAGATGCACTATCATCTTCTCCTTCTATGCAAAGAATGTTTATGGTTTAAGAATGAATTATTTTGGAAATTCAATTTTTCCGTTGTCTTCAATCTTCGGTACATGCAAAAATAATATGGTGTGTATTTTTCCTAGCAATCCTTCAGCTCTGATACCATGTAAATTTGTTGAACATGCACAAAAGATATCTAGATATCAAATAACATACACAACTTTCAGAGAAAATATGATACAAGATAAACAAAAGAGAAAGAATGGAAGAATTCTCATTAACCAAATGAATGAATGATAATATACACATGATATACTCTATATAACTAAACTAATGTGCATGGGAAGAGAAGCCAATGTTCCATAGTGGTGGTATAGAGTGATATGGACACACACCGAAAATTACGAGATTAAACTGCCACCTAGTCTAGTCTCTCAGGCAGTTACGAGAGTGAACTACCACCTAGTCTGAGTTAACTAGTCTCTTAGTCTTCAATTACCTGATAGAAACATAGTGAAGTGAGAAGGATATCAGGGAATCATGAGTAATGTGCTAGTTTGGTGATAATCCTAAGGAAAATGAGCATTATTTGGTGATGATCCTAATGCTACATGGTGATGATCCCAATGTGGCATCTAGACTCCACTCAACTGATCAAACTAAAGTGTGAACTGAAGAGAATATTCTCCTAGAGGAATAATATCCCTAGACTATAAGAGATTGAATAATGACTGGTAAACATAGGGAAAACCTAAGGAAAAATAATTCTTAGGTGTGTGTGAAGTATCTCCAACAACCAAATCCCATATTTCTTTTGCACCGACACGAGTGGGCTTCCACAAGGTGATGAGCTAGGTCAGATGTGCCCCTCGTGGAGAAATTCTTGGATCTGACACTTGATATCCTCATTTTCTAGCAGAGAGTGACGATAGACTGACCCATTGGGTAGCATTGAATTAGGGGTCAAATCGATGAGATGCTTGACCGGACAATACAAAGGTACCCTAGTAGGTGATGAGAAGATGTCTGTGTATTCTTCCATGACCTTATCCACTTGCTTCTATTGCGTGGAGAGGTCAACCACAGAGGCCATGGATGTGGCTGCAACCTTTTTCTCACTTTGAGAGTGAATAATGAAGAAGACAAACTTCCTGGTCTAAAAAATGACCTTCCTGCATTGCTTGGCAGAGATCAAGGAAATAGCATTAGGTGGGACTACCTCGGGTATCCTGTACAATTTCCTGTTCAAAGTAATAATAACACTGCGAGGTCTAGACTCATATACAACATGATGTTTCCATAAATAAGGTTGGCCAAAAATAACATCACAAACTTCAAGGGGAGCAACATCACGAAATAACTAATCTTTGAATGGCTTGATGCCATACGACATGGGACACTGTTGGCTGATGCGAAGATCACTTCCTTGACGGATCCATCCGATGGTGTAGGTCTATGGGTTCAGCGTTGTCAGCGGGGCTAGCCACTTGATTATCGCTGCTGAGATGCAGTTCTTCTCGCTACCATTATCAATGATGAAGTGAAACTGAGTGAATTTTACCCACATCTGTGAATGACAGAGGCGCTCGCCTTCCTTTGGCTCATCAGGTTCATTAGGTTGGATCTTGGTGGTAGCAGCAGTGGAACTGGGTTTCACGTCAATGATACATCTCCACTTTTCTTGTTCCGACTTAGATTCAAAACCCAAATATGATTAAGAGGATTTTACCTCAACCACCAATGACTGCTTTGAGTGACAATCAACAATGTTATGCCATGGGCTCTTATGGAAGACACACCACTTCCCGTTATCTTTCTTCATCTTCTCATTGTCCTTATTTATTTCCGGCTTGAATTGGTTGTCCTGACGGTGCCCATATTTTCTCTGTCCTTTGTTCTACGGGTTGGGGCTTCCCTTGCCTTGCTTCTGTTGCGAGGGTTCCCAGACCCAAAATGCCACGTCTTTTTTTTAAGCTTCTGCTCGATTTTGATGGCATATCGATAGGCCGTGCCCAAGGATGAGATGTCCAAAAAATCATTTTTTGTTTGGATGTATCTATGCATACCTCCACAGTACTTGAGCACCATAAGTTGCTCATAATATTTGATACCCAGCTTGGTGTTCAAGGTATGGAGGACATCAGTGAACTATGGCATTGTTTGGTCGCTTTCTTGCTGTAGTGTGGCCCATATTGTATACAAGTCATCATAACTTCCAATAGGGTAGTATTGTTCCTTAATAACATCCCTGAAGGAACCTGAAGTGGGTGCAACTCAAATAATGTGGATCCCTTTATTTCCTTTTTCTCACAAAAAGTCTCCCACCAATCTTTGACATGGGGGACGACCTTGAGGAGCGCAAATGTAATATTTTCTCTATCAGAAAATTTGTGGACAAAAAAATACCCTTCTATAAGGTTTAACCATTTATCTACGACATCAACATATATTTTACCTTCAAATATAGGAATATCAAAATTGATCTGTACCTTGAAGGGGGTGGTGCCTCCGCTTGAGGTGGATGCGTCGCTTGTCGGCAATCGTTGAAGTATTTGTGCAACATTTTCCATCATATCGTTCCTCTGTCGCTTAAGGGATTCCTTGAGCAACATTTTGAAAGGATATTCTATCCTGTCATATTTATTTTCTCCCTCCATGGATGGTTTCTTGGGCATATGAGAGCAGTTTTCCTTGAGAGAAACAAGATCGAGATCCAACTCTCTATACCCTGACAATGTTTGTTAAGTTCCAAAGAACTGAATACAAAACAATACAATAGTAACAAAGATATATGAATACAATCACCACATAAGATAAATGGAACAATATAGAAAACCACCACTTTATTATATCAAAACCCTCGGGTAGGGAAACACCATACAATGGATCCTATTATGGAAGAGATCCTCTCATGTTCACTTGCCTCTTCGAGGAGGATTCCTCCTAATGAAATTCAACTCCAAATACAATACTTCTCTTCATATCACATTACATTTATCTAACCCCTTTATATAGTGTTACCATCACCTAAGAACATTCTAGAGGAGGAACATTCTAGAAGCAAAAGTTTCTAAGATATCTTCTTTCATTTATTATATCTAACTACCCATTTATTATATCCAACTACCATAATGGGCCTTATTTAATAATACAGTGGACCTAGTCCACCTTACATTGAATGGCCTTCACTACCTCTCTAGCTACCTAACATTCCATCCTTCTTATGAAAGCGTTGTCCTCAATGCTTGTTACGAGGGTGTACAACCATATACCAGGGTCCTGTGTATAAGTGTGGACCGTAGTGTTGAAGTAGACTAGAGAACCATGGTCCCATGTAGAAAGGAAATCCACCATGCCGAAGTAGTCTTACTGTCATTGTAAACCAGAGTTTCATGTCCAAGTGCTCATGTGAACTCCCCGCGGAAGATTTCAGAACCCAATAACTAACTGAAAATGATGCTCCAGACACTGACACCTGTCATGTGGATCCAAATAATAAGATCTATCCACATAGTGGAAAAGGGTCATAGCAGAATATGGAGGGAATAATTACATTGTAGAATATGAAGGATGGACACTAGTAATAATCATGTTCTCCCAATTTGTCACATTTATGTTCTCTACAGAAGGTAGATTAGAGTCATCAAATAAAATATGAAAGTGGTTATCATCCCATAAATGACAATTATCCATATATCAATCATCACAATTGGCCTCAAAATCATACCAAACATACACTTCTTGATTATATTCATCCTTGATGAATGCCATAATATATCTCTCCTCCATGCTATCCAATGAATCTTGAATACTATGAAAACTATCCTTGAGGCCATCTGCAAGGTCATGCAATGTGAGGCTATCTGCAAGGTCATGCAATGTGTCATACAATTGGGATTTGAATGCTTCAATCATCTGTAGAATTTATTCGAGGGTTTGAGAGGGAATAGCCATTGGAAACACCACATAAAATATACCAAAATAAATCTATTAAAATGATTTATCCAATGACATTTATTTGGAAAAAATCTGAGCATCGCATGAAAAGTTATGAACTCTACAGTCTCACCGCCATCATGAAAAACCCAAAAAAATTAGTCGATTTTAAAACATCGATATATTCAGTTCCAGAGCTCCATTTTGGACAATTGTTTTTTTGAAATTGGGTGAATTGTGAGAGGAAATAATATATGCAATTTTTCTTGAAACATTCATTCCCAATTGCTACAAAAATCAGAAAAATCACACGGTCATCCGTGGAAAAAACCTTTAAAATTACAGATTTTAAAATGCAAATAATTTGACTTCCCGGACTCTATTTCAAACGATTTGTTTTTTTAAATTGGGTGTTTTTATAAGAGGAACTCAGATATACAATCGTTGCTTGCAAATTTTGCACCAAAAGCTACAGAAATTGTCCGGAATGTCACGACCATATTTTTTTTTCTTCAAAAAAATAAATCTGCAAAAAATAAAAATATTTGCCCACACTTCCTGCCAAGGAAAGTGCTTTGATACCACTTGTTAAGATCCTGAATAATATGAAAATATACTTCAACAACAAACCAATAATAAATACCAAACCATTCACCAAAATACACAACACAAAAATGTAGACAAAACCCTTGAGGTAGGGTAACAACACATATTAATCCTTAAGGAAGGATAACACTCCTCAAGCAATGCTTGATACATTCAAAATATTCTTCACTATGTTTCATTACATTGCTTATACTTCTTTATATATCTCTCTCTATCTCCTAGGAACGTTCTAGAGAGTCCTCTCACATTTATTACATCTAACTATGATAGTGGACCTTTATTAATATATAAGTGGACCTAGTCTACCTTACATTGAATGACCACATTCTTATATATTACATGAATTCCACTAATAATACATAACCACATTCCCATTGAGTACCTCCCTAGGTACCCCATATTACCTCCATAGGTATACTACATGGTTGTACACCCTCATAACAAGCATTGAGGACAACACTTTCATAAGGAGGATGGAATGTTAGGTAGCTAGAGAGGTAGTGGAGGTTAATCAATGTAAGGTGGATTAGGTCCACTATATTATTAAACAAGGTCAATTATGGTAATTAGATATAATAAATGGGTAGCTAGATATAATAAATGAAAGAGGAGTTCTTAGAAGGTTCTGCTTAGGGATGATTTTAAGGATGGAAATTTATTTTAAAATGTAGAAACGTTAGCGAATCTTACTTATCCTTCATATGCCAACTATAAATGTTTGGCGATATTTTTGTAAAAATATTCAAATTTCTAAGGATTTTATATAGTTTTTATAAAATTTTGGCGATTTTTAAAGTAAAATAATTTTATCCTATAGAGTTTGGGCGAATCATTTTTAAAATAGCGAATCTCATTTTTGGAAAAACCATGGAAAATATAACCCATGAGTGAAATTTAGCCCCTAAAATCATCCATGGTTCTGCTTTTAGAAGATTCCTCCTCTAGAATGTTCTTAGGTGATGGTAGCACTATATAAAAGGGTTAAAACAAGGTAATGGGATATGGAAAGAAGCATTGCATTTGGAGTTGAACCTCATTAGGAGGAAGCCCCCTTGAGTCAAGTGAACATGAGAGGATCCCTTCCATAATATGATCCATTGTATGATGTTTCCCTACCCCAAGGGTTTTGATATAATAAAGTGGTGGTTTTCTATATCGTTCCATATATCTTGTGTGGTGATTGTATTAATATATCTTTGTTACTATTTTAGTATTTTGTGTTCAGGCCTTTAAAACTTAACAAGTGGTATCAGAGCACTTTCCTTGGCCAAGGAAGGGAATATTTTTTTTCTCTTTTTGCATAATGTTTCTAGGAAAAAAAGAGGGCGGTGCACTTCAGGTTCAAATTTGAACCTTTCTGCGTAGAATTTGGCCAAAAATATTGTATATTTGAATTCCTCTTGAAAAAATACCGAATTAAAAAAAAACCAGTGGAAATGAAGTCCGGGAAGTAAATTTATGAGTAGTTTAAATTCAATAGTTTTTCAGGGTCTTTTCGGAAAAAAACTGTGATTTTCTGCAGTAATTTATTTCTACAGCCTAATTTTTGTTGAAGATTTATTCCAAGCATGATATTTTTTATTAGAAGAGATGATGGCCCTAGTATTTAAGAATTTATACAATCTCACGAGTGATTATGGAAAGAGAAGTGGAAATCTTTTGTAGACTGAGGTTTCAAAGATGCTCTCATATGGTGGAAATCATTACACCGTTATGAGTGGATGTCACTTTCTGAGGAAGCACTTGAAAAATTACTTTTATACAAGTGGTTTCTTACAAAGAGTAAGGATAAAGACATCACCAAGAGTTTATTTTCATGTGGAAAATCTATATCACAAGTTCATGGTTGTATTCATAAAGAAAATGTCATTGTTTCTATTAACCCTAGCTGCAAACAAAATTTTATCAATATTCAGTTGGTTAATAGATTGAAAGTTCCTACAAAGAATATTCACAACACAAAGGTTGAGGGTGAAAATGTTCAATTTTTTAAAGATTTGAAGATCACCATGGACAAATATGTGTTGCATTCTCATTTTCGTGCTATAAATATGGATGATGAAGATATTTTTTTGGGCTATCCTTGGATGGAATTAGTTGGTACAGTTAATATTAATGTGAAAAATAAGTTTGTAAATATTTGGTACAAGAAAAATAAAATCACATTGCAGGATGTGTCTCTTAGTAAAAAAGTTGGGCCCACAGTGACCAATAAAGAAGTTATTGTCGAGTCCGAAGTTGAATCGAAGGAAAAGTCTACAAAAGGAGATGAAGAAAAACCACAGGAAGGACACTGTCAGGAAGTTAAGGAGGTCATTGACTTAAAGACACAATGTGTTGCGGATTTGAAGAAAAAAGAACATATTCCTACAGTTGTTGTATATCGCCATCCACATCATATAGAAACACAACAATCATCCAAGAAAGGACGTGACAATCAACACGTTTATGCACCAACAGGGAACCCAAAAGAAAACCAATCAAGAGAAGGTGCATGGAGGAATCATAACACTATAGGAAGAAATCATACTACAAAAACAATCCGATGGCAACCCCGACATGATTCAAAGCACTATCAGGTGGCAAGGAAACAAATGGACATCATGTTCAACTTCCATTGGGATGAATGGATGGTCGTACTTGGTACCAGTTGGCTACATTTCTTAGCCAGTCATATTGTGTGGTTTCTTCTCATGTTTCGAGGATGAAACATGTGAAGGGGGATGGAATGTAGTATACCTATGGAGGTAATATGGGTTACCTAGGGAGGTACCCAATGGGAATGTGGTTATGTATTATTAGTGGAATTCATTTAATATATGAGAGTGTGGTCATTCAATGTAAGGTGGACTAGGTACACTATATTAATAAAGGACCACTATCGTAGTTAGATGTAATAAATGTGAGAAGACTCTCTATAAGGTTCCTAGGAGATAGAAAGAGCTATATAAAGAAGTTTAAGCAATGTAATGAAACATAGTGAAGAATATTTTGAATGTATCAAGCATTACTTGGGGAGTGTTATCCTTCCTTAAGGATTAATATATGGTGTTACCCTACCTCAAGGTTTTTGTCTACATTCTTATTTTGAGTGTTCTGGTGAATGGTTTGGTGTTTATTATTGGTTTATTGCTGAAATATATGTGCAGATTATTCAAGATCTTAACAATGTCAGGGACATGCATTAAAAAAAATGACAAGGAGAAGACCACTCTGATACCACTGATCTAGATTTATGAGCGGAATGAAATGAAACCACAGATTTATAATATTAACACAGAGACATAGTGGAAAAAAACATATATACAGTAAAACTTGGCTTCTATTAAATAAGAAATATGCTGAAAATTGTAAAATGCAAACTAAAAACAAGCTTGCTAGAATGGTGCCAGCTTATCTCTGAGAATAGATGTGATGGCTACGCTCATTCGCAAGAAGATGAGTACAATGAGGCTCTGAATGAATTTTTGAAATAAAAATGAATTCAAAAACCAAATACATCCAAAACCCTAACCCTAGGAGATGAAGTGCCAACAGTCATGTGGGCCCCGTTGGTGTAAGTTAGTACATCAACTTCTTGGGGTCGTAACTTTTGCATACGATCTCCATTTTGGGTGTACAATAACTTGTTGGAGAGGTATTGACGAGAAGATTCATTTAAGGGGACAAATCAAATCCTTTGGTCATTATTGAGGTATCCGATCACGAAAAAAAATCATTCAGGCCATCAAAATGGGCCCGAAAGTTTAGGACTCGAAAAACTGCTAGAATAGTAAGTTGCCAAAAATCTATTTTGACTAGTTGGAAAAGGTGGGTGGCCACTGAGATCATACTAGATCAAAATCCAAGAGACATCCCATGGCAGAAGAAAAGAGATATGCAGGAGTAGAATATCCCATCAAGCTATTGCTCGCAGAATCCCTCGCGCAACAGAGGAATGAGATGTTGGAGATTTTTTCCCAAATCCTTCAACGATTGCTGACAATAATAGGCATGTATTCATCAAGCAATCACTTTGGAGACACTACCCCATTCAAGGTACAAGTTAATGTTGATATTCCCGTATTTGAAGGTCAAATCGATGTGGATGCTTTGGAAAAATGGTTAAAGTTTCTAGAAGGTTATTTCTTTGTTCACAATTTTTCCAACAGAGAAAATATCATCTTTTCACTCCTTAAGGATCTCCTCCATGTCAAACATTGGTGGGAAACTTACTGGGAGCAAATTTCCACAGATGATTCTTGAATATTTTGGGTTGAGCCCACTTGGGATTTATTTATGGATGTGTTCAAGGAGAAATATTACCTCGTGGGAAATTATGATTACTAATACATGAGATGGACCATGCTACATCAAAAGCGGGACCAAATAGTGCCAGAGTTCACAAATACCTTCCATACCTTGCAAACCAAGCTGGGTCTCAAAGACTCTGAGTGACATCTGGTTCTGTAATACTGTGGGGCTCTACATAGGTACATCCAAACTGAAATGGAGTTTCTAGACATCTCATCACTGGGAGATGCTTACAGATATGATGTCAAAATCAAGATGAAATTTAAGCATTAGAACAAGCGGAAATTTGGGTCTGCAAGAAAAAACCAAAGTATGGTAAAAGAATCCCTAACTCACAGAGCAATCAACCTCAAGAAAAATAGTCCAAGCCACAGGAAAATAAGGGTAACGGGAAGATGAAGAAGGACACTGGTAAGTGGTGCGACTTACAAAAAATTCCTTGGCACAATAATGATGAATGTCGCTCGAAATAGTCATTGGTGGCTGAGGTCAAAGAAACAGAGCCAAGCCCCAACTCAGACTCCGATTCAAACACTAATAAAAGGAGACAGATAATTGATGAAGAACCCACTCCCATTGTCATGACCACAACAATCCAACTAGAAGAATAAGAGGATCTCGAGGAGGGGGAGCATATTTTCCATTCACATATGTGGGTGAAGGGGACCCCACTGCATTTTATTGTTGATAGCAGAATCCAGAAGAACCTCATCTCAACAGATGTCGTTAAGCAGTTGGATTTTCCTACAACACCACACCCGCAACCATACAACATCGAATTTCTTCACCAAGGATGAGATCTTCATGTTAGCTAACAATATCGCCTATCATACAACATCAAGCCCTTCAAGGATGAGGTACCGTGTGATGTTTCCACACTATAAGTCTATGATGTTATATTAGGCCATCCATATATGTGGAGGCATCATGTTGTTTATGAGTCTCGACCCTGTAGTGTCATTGTTACTTTGGGGGGTCAGCCCTACATGATACTAGAGGTAGTTACCACTACTAAATCGAAAAAACAATGCCGAAAAGTGATCTCTCATACTGCAAAGTTCAATGTCTTCACAATCTGTTCAAAATGTGAACAAAATGACATTGCAACCACTGCAGCCTCAGTCCAAGCACCTTCTATCCAGCAAAAGCAAGTCGAAAATATTACAACAAAGAGAAAATATTCCTTCTGTGCATAGTCATCTCATGTGGCCAGACTAGTTAAAAATATTCAACTCTTCCAATATCAGGTTCTCAACAACCTTCCACAAGCCAAGCAACGCAACTTATCCAGCAATGAAAGAAACTCACCAAGGCTCAGATTCAACAAACGCTTCCCCCTCTCCCCCGGGAACTCAACGCAATGGAGACCATTTATTCCTAAAGAGGAAGTATTGATGCATGTGGATATCAGTGGTCACCCACCTATTCCAACTAGCTCAAAACAATTCTTTGGTAATTTACTATTTTTAGTAGTTTTTCGGGTCCTAAACTTCTGGGGCCATTTTAAGGGCCTAATCGACGTTTTTTCATGATCCGACACCTCATGAACTACGATGCAATTATTGAGCCTATGAAATGAAGCTCCTCGTCAATACCTTTCCAATGAGCTATTGTTCACCTCAAACGTAGATCGTATGCCAAAGTTATGCCCCCAAGAAGTTGATACACCAAGCTACCCAAAACGGGGTCCACAAACCTGTTGGATTTTCATCTTCTTGGGTTAGGGTTTTGGATTTTCTTTATGTTAAAAGGGAATTTGAAGCCACATTGTAACCATCATATTCTTGTGAATGAGCGTATCCATCACATCTCTTCTCAGAGATAAGCTTCCACCATTCTGACGAGTCATTCACTCTGTAATTCTACAATTTCGATGCATTCTCTCATTAATAAAAATTATACATCACCGTATCTCTGTGTTTATTTCAATATTTATGTGTATTTCACAATATCTATGTATATTTCCTTATTTATGTTCTGAGACTTTTGCGACCATTGTTGTGATGAGGTAGTTCTTTTGGATTCATCGCATTAGTTTTTCATATTCGACGTTTTGGACCAAACCAGTGTGGTCCATCATCAAGAAAAGTTATATAAAACATATGGTTGATATGGAAACCTCGATCTAGAAACCTCCTGTTACACATTGATCTTTAATCAAAAGACCAAACTCTCTGCAAGGACTGGTACCCACTGTCATGAGTTTTATTGTAATTTCCATAGATTGCATGGTATACTTGCTTTGCTTTTTTTGTCCATCTTAATTCCAATCAGCCCCAAACCTATTATGTGTGGAGGGGTATTCAATTTTTTTTGAGTACCAACTATCTCAATGTGCTAGTACTAATTTGAGGCCCCTACCAATCAAAGATTCAGTGTTGAGATGTGTTCCATTTAAACTGTAAAACTGAAAATTCATCCTACTTGTGTCTTGTGTCTTGCTTTAACTGTGTTTTGAATGTGGATTGGAAGCGAGGAGGAAGTTGCAAAAATCATATGTGTTTTTTTCAATCTATCTGGTGATTAATTAAAC
>JASDQU010256352.1:5051-16016 GCA_032191745.1 Picea mariana
GTATACAAAAACTCCCAAGTGAATATTTGGTTAAGCTCCATGTGGATTGAGTGTGTTTTCATGGAACATTACATAAACCAAGGGTTGGGGGCTATCCATCGGCCCCTTTTCTTCCCCAAATGAACCATAACATAAATTTAAATACAATGTTTATCATATATAGGTTAAGTCACATGCTATGGCATGTTGGTAGTGGGGGATATGTGAATACCTTTGGGTGGTTATGGAGGTCAAGGGTTTGACCCCCGTCAACTCCATAAATTTACACAAAACTAGCGAATATTGGCCAATGAGTAATTTCCACGTGGCGGCCTCTTATTGATTCGCATATGCCACATGTCATAACATGACTAGATCACTTGCCAACCTATGATTCATCCACCTGAAGCTACGATCTACCCAGTCAACTGTCAATAACCATGTGCAACATTTTAATACCCCAAGACTGAGCCCCTTCTGAATTGTAATTTTTGCTTCTAGGCTGGTGAGCCAAGTGGTTGTAAGCTGAAAGACTTATGTGTTATTGGGCTAGTGAGCCAGATGCCAAGGCCAGGAGCCTAATATTTTGTTTGTATATGTAATTATGCATATCATTAATAAAAATATAAACACTGTTGCGTGTAGATCCTCCACGAAGAAGAGTTATGGGGGAATAAGCTCCACTAGGTAGGGTAAGGAAGGGGGGATAAGTAGTTGGGCCTAGGGGCTAAGCTAGGGGGCTTACCTCTAGAGGAATTTTTTTTTAATATTATTTCTTGAAGAATAAAGTGAACATTACATGTTTTGTTATCCTAAGTTCCTGGTGGCTGGGTATGTAAGCTAAATGGAGCGCATGGAGCTCCAGGAAGACAAGTGTGGACCTGGTCTCATGCAACTAAAAACAAAAGCATCAGTTGAGTTGGGGGTTCGCTCTTCCATTCTGCCATATTTGTCCAAGTGGCTGGTCATACTCTGTCTCAAGTGTTCTTGCCTCTGCATACCCGTGCATAGTGAAGGGAACCCTCATGGGAAGGTTGGCCATCCTACCATTCTCCCATCCTGTACGTGAATCGTTCTTGCCTCTGTGTTGTCTAACCCTGACATACCTCTCGCACCTCTAAAACCAGAAACGAGAAAGATGTCATGTGTTGTTTCCTGTGAAGCTCGACGCAATTGTAGTCACCTGAGCTGTGTTGTGACTTAGCGTTGGGTTGTTGTCTTGTTGGGTGTCCATACCCATTTTTCCCTGTTTTCTTTGTTGTTGTTGTTGCTATTATTGTTGTTGTTGTTGTCAATCGTGTTGGGTATGTGTTATATTCTTTGCATGTGTGTGTGTGGGCATGTCAGATTTGAAAACTGTGTCTGATGATCCCTCGTACTAGTGCCTTGTATGTGTTGTGTGTGTCAGGTGCTTTCCTAGGGGGGTCCCGGGGGGGCAGGTATGCCCCCCCTGGTTACGCGCAACACCTCGAATTTTTTTTTTGGGGCAGTTATTGCTATTTTTAGCGGTTTACTAAATTAATCCCGGATTAATGGATTAGGGTTTTGGTATCTACGGAATACCTAAAAACATTGTATATATTGTATGATGAATGGTGAAATTCGACATAATGAATATAAGAAAGGTTTTCCCAGTTGAGGGTTTCTGGTATAAAAATATTTGTGTACTATGTGAATGAGCCATTGATTAAATTATGTTTTGCTTAAGAATCTATATGCATTGTTTTACTTCACAGGTTTAAAACTTACAAATCATACCTGGCTATAGCTGAGTCGAAGACTAGTTATCAGACCTGTGAGCAGCTCTCCCAGGTGAGAGAGTCTATTGGGAAGTGAGTTCTCTTGGAAGGGAGTCCTGTAGCAGGTGCAGTACTCTAAGACTTCTATTCCAGCCCGTTGCTAAAACCTAAGGTAAGGGAGGTGTACTGGCCGATGGACTTGTATTAGTGAAGGTGTATCCTCCTGGGGTGGAGCAAGTGTGTGGGGAATGAGGGTTTGTGTGTTGTGGGCGTAAGTGGCTCCTGGGATAAAATATCCTTCCTGTTTCTTTGTGCAACTTCCTTGTTGTCCTTGCCAAGCCTAGAATTACCTTGTTGGTGGAGTTTAGTCCTAGATCGGGGGTGACCTACTGCTGAGAGTGATGAGTAGTGCGGTCTAAGGCTGGGAGGTTCATGGAAGGTCTGCACGCAGTTGGTGGATTTACGCGAGATAAAAGATAAGTATCATAACTGTGTTTAATTATGTATTTAAAGTATGTTGTTGTGATGTTGTATTTCTTCATGTATTTCATTGCATGTATGAATTGCTCTTAATTCTATTCAAGTTTGTATGATGGCAGTAACTCTATGTTATTTGTGTTAATTTCATTAGAATGCATATATTTTTTATAAGCTGTAAATTTTGCATGGTAGCATTACCCGGTCTGTGGATGGTTGAGGATGTTACAATATGGTATCAGAGCCATATTTTTAAAATTGAGCTTGAATGGGTTGGATAAGTGGTCATTGGACCCAATGTTTCAAGAGGAAATTGTGTCTGGAGGACCAATTTCAAACCTTAGAACCTTCCTGAGTGCCAAGAAGTTACCTTGGTCGTGTTACGAAGCTCAGGAAGAGCAGCGGCATTGTAAAACCAAGACATAAGTGGTATTGGACCATAGAGTAATGTGGACCTTAGGATCTGTTCGGGAGAAGGAGAATCCTTCACAACCGTCAGATCTGGTAAGGTGGCGAGGTAGTTAGTCATGAATTCCTTTGGAAATACGCAGAGTAACAGAGTTTTTTCTGCATTGTAGGATCTATTCAGAAGGAAGGGAAATCCCTTACAACCATCTGATCTGGGGAAGGTGCAGAGGAGTTAACCTGGAATCCCTTTAGACTTCACGACTTCAGTGAAGTTTGATGTCAGAAATAAGAGAAGGGTCGAAGCCCGAAGCTCCGAAGTGGATCTGCACCATAGATATGGAGAGGAGAGCTCGACTATTAGATTAACTAATGTTGAAAGTTCAAACATAGTTGTGAAGGACGAAAGCTCCCGAAGAGCCAAAATGGTGAGTCATGATGACATCACCTGGAGGTGACGTGGACACATGGGATGTGTTCCATGTGTCGGTGGGTTTAGAACCCGTGGATGATTGAAATAGAATTTGGAACGTGACGAGTGTCAACCATCTGAATGGGCCACGTATCAGTCGCTAGTATGCCTCCATGTGGCATCCTGTGTGAGCAGGGTTAGTGGGGCCTGAGGTTACGTAACATAGTTAAAGTTCGAAGGACCCATAGTGGCATTGATCACGATACATCAAGATCAACGGCCAGGAGACATTGCGGCGACCCAAGTTGCATGGGAGATAATTATCCAAGGCGGTCCCACAATCCAAACTGTGGTTTCACTGAGGGGTTACATATTAGATTCAAGAGAATTGCGGGATGAAAGGCGGATTACTCCAAAACCACCATTGCATGCCCCCACAATTGGGAAAACATTAAATGATGTAACGTAATAATGTCATCTAAGGTGACGTAGGAGTGTCTGGAGATTAATGGTTCGGGGTGTGCGGATGTGAAATCTTCCGAAGTTCTGAAGTCCTAGAACTCAGACACCTGAGGTTCCACAATGAGTGTCGGGCGTTGGATTTTGGGTAGACGTGGATGATTGATCCTCCCTACTATGCGATTTTGGTAACTCAGAACTCTGAGTGATCATTGTGTTATGCTTGGAAATCTTTTGAATCCAAAGTCCCAATTACGTGCTTATTGATCTAGCGCTTGGTCACGACCCATGGTTGCGTGGGTTGGAGACTGAGAGAAAGGGGCTAGTGCCTAAAAGCTTAGCAGAGCAGAGCTCCAAAAGAAGAAATCTGCTGGGATTCTTGATTGAATGAAATCTGAACATTTTCTTAAATTAGATTGGTTTATGAATGTTGTGGGAATTGTTAAGGAATGATGGCTTGACAAATTCCGGTTGACTGCACATTGAGTTTTGTAGATTTCAACAAATGTTAGGACCGTAGTGAATTGCCACAGAGTGCAGAGAAATGGAGGAGGCACAAAATGCTTCCAGTTCAGAGAATGAAGTAAAAGGGATGATTTTCCATTTAGGGGGGGAAGAATCGAACTCCAATGGGCATGGAGGAGAGATGGACAAGGAAGAGAATATGATGAAAATCATTGAACGATTGCAGAAAGACGCCCAGGTTCATCGAGATGATAACATAAAGCTCATGAAAGCTAGGGATCAACAAGGAAAATTAAACTTAAATTTGATGCAGAGTCTGGAAAGAATCGAAAGGAAGTTGGATAAGGAGAGTAACTTAAGAAAAATAGGGAGTCACAATAATCCCGAGAGGAAAAGAAGATCAAGAAGTGTTAGCAGGCATCATTGTCACTCCACGAAACATTCCAATAAGGAGGTACACAGTAGTTCAAGCCCATATCCTACCAGAAAACATAGGAGATTTGGAGTGGATGAACTGAAGGGTGAAATGAATAAGATTAAACCTCCTACTTTTGATGGAGAACACCAAAAAGATGAAGATGTTGAGACATGGTTGTTGGGCATGAGGAAATATTTCCAACTGTAGAACTATTCTTCTCATGTAGAGGGAATAATTTCCATTTAACAACTTAAAGGAAAGGCATATGTATGGTGGGAGAAGCTTGTGCAAGTACAGCACGTCAGAGAGAAGAATGTCACTTGGAGGGAGTTCAAGAGACATTTTGAAAAGAAGTACTTAACTAAGAGATACTACGACAAAAAAATGAAAGAGTTCTTTGAACTCAAGCTGGGAAGCATGACCATTGATGAATATGAACGACGGTTTTTGGAATTGTTGAAGTATGTTCCTTTCATCAAGGACGGGATTGTAAAAATTCAAAGGTATCTGAGTGGACTGTCATCTTCCATCAGTGACAAGATCTAGTATGATGACCCAAAGACTATGGAAGAAACTTTAAGGAGAGAAAAATGCTTATATGATCAGCAAAAAGAAAAGCCTACTTTCCAAAAATCTTGGGAAGACAAGAAGAAGTTTAAGAGGGAGCAGAGGAAAAAGGGAAACAAACCACCATTTTTTAGGAACAGTCCTCAAGGAAAACTATCTTTTAGAGAGCCCAGTAAGGCTGAGGTGGGTGGACAAATGCTAATACAACCACTTATGGAATGTTGGGGCTATAAAGGAAATCATAGGTACAGATATTTCCCCCACATAAATGACAAAGTGAGAGATTTCCACAATGTTCAGCATGCAGAAACAATGGAGGACATGGGCAATAGAGTACCAAGGATCTATGCAGCCCTAGACAACAAGCAAGAAGAATATCAGTCGCACATGATTGAAGTGGAAGGTATGATCAACAACCATGCCTTTATTATTTTAATTGATTCAGGGGATAGCCATATTTATATAGATCCTAGAGTGGTGGAAAGTTTGCAATTGTCGAGAAGCAAACATGAAAAGTCTTGGTTAGTGCAGCTGGCTACGGGAACCAAGAGAAAAGTCACCGAGTTGGTTAAGTCATCTTCTGTGGACATGAATGGACTAAGCACAAAGGCTAAATTGAACATTCTACCTTTAGGTTCTTATGACTGTCTAATTGGGATGGATTGGTTGGACCAACATTGTGCCATCTTGGACTGTCGTAACTAGGCATTCACTTGCCTGGATGAGGAAGGGAATCGGAGAATAGTCCAAGGAATTCCCAGAGTTGTTGCTATCAGAGAAATATCAGCAATGCAGTTGAAGAAGTGCTACAGAAAAGGCTATCAATTATTTGTAGCCCATGTGGAGGAAGCATCTAAGGATGAATTCTCAAATATTGGAGATCATGCGGTACTAAAGGAGTTTGAAGATGTATTCCAGGAGGTACCAGGACTACCTCCGAAAACATATATTGACTTCTCTGTAAACTTGATTCCTGGAGCAACTCCAGTGTCAAAAGATCCTTACAGAATGAGTACGCTAGAGCTGAAAGAGATGCAATTGTAGCTTGAAGATCTTTTGAAGAAGGGTTATATACGCCCAAGTGTGTCACCTTGGGGTGCCCTGGTCTTGTTCGTGAAGAATAAAGATGGGACGTTGAGATTGTGTATCGATTTAAGATAATTGAACAAAGTAACTGTAAAGAACAAATATCCTCTGTCGAGGATTCATGACCTCTTCGATCAGTTGAAGGATGCAAAGATATTTTAGAAGATATTTATAAGGCCGGGATATCACCAGGTAAGAATAAAGGATGAAGACATCAACAAGACTGCCTTTAGAACAACATATGGTCATTACGAGTTCACAGTGGTGTCGTTTGGGCTGTCGAATGCACTCGTTGTTTTTATGTGCCTAATGAATGGTGTATTCAGGGACTATCTAGACAAGTTTGTCATAGTATTCATGGATGATATCCTGGTGTATTCCAAGTTGGAGGAAGAGCATGAACATCATACAAGGATGGTGTTGTAGGTGCTAAGAGAGCACCAATTGTATGCCAAGTTGAGCAAGTGCTCATTTTATCAGGAGTAGATCCATTACTTGGGGCATATTATTTCAAAGGATGGAATAGATGTAGATCCTGAAAAGATTGAGGCCATCAGAGAATGGTCAGCACCAAAGAATGTGACAGAAGTCAGATCCTTTATGGGTCTAGATGGTTATTACAGAAGGTTTATTGTAGGGTTCTCGAGAATAGCTCACCCTATCAATTCCTTGCAAAGGAAGGAGAAGAAATTTCACTGGACAGAGGATTGTGAGAAAAGCTTCCAGCAATTGAAGCAATTGTTAACCAGTGCTCCAATCCTGAGGATTGCAGATCCGAATGAAGAATTTGTAGTGTGTACAAATGCATGCAAAGAAGGACTAGGAGGAGTCCTCAGTCAGAATGGATTTGTAATTTGTTATGAATCTAGAAAGTTGAAAGAGCATGAAAGGAACTATGCAACTCATGATTTGGAGTTGGTAGCCATAGTACACGCTCTAAAGAAGTGGAGGCATTACCTCATGGGAAGGAGGTTTGAACTGAGAATAGACCATAACGGCCTGAAGTATTTGTTTGATCAACCAACCTTGAACTCTAGACAGAGTAGGTGGCTGGAGTTTCTCTGTGAGTATGATTTTGATATCAAGCATATCAAAGGGAAGGAGAATAAAGTGGTTGATGCACTCAGTAGGAGAGTACACGAATTACATGCTACATCCATTAGCATGTACCGAACTGATATTAAAAGCAGAATTTTGGAGGCTGCAAATACAGATTTGTAGTACAGGGATTTGGTAGCAAAGCTACAGCAAGGTAAGATACCACAGAAAGTGGAGATTTATAAATTGGAAACTAATGGAATACTTCTGTACAAGAACAAAATTTATGTACCTAATTTCCAAGACTTGAAACTTATGATTTTGCATGAGATGCATAATGTACCTTATGCAGGGCACCCTGGATATAAAAAACTATGGCAGTAGTCAATAGCCATTATTTTTGGCCAGGTATGAAGAAAGAGATTGCAGAATACATCGCCAGATGTATGGAGTGTCAGAAGGTTAAAGATGAGCACAGGCACCCAACAGGGTTGCTACAGCCTTTACCCATTCCTGAGTGGAAGTGGGAATTGGTGACAATGGATTTCATCACAGGATTTCCCAGAACCGGAAAGAAACATGATTCAATCATGGTGGTGGTGGAAAAGCTTACGAAAGTTGCCCATTTTATTCCATTAAAGACAAGGCAGCTAACATTGCTGATATTTTTATGAGGGAAATAACATGATTGCACGATATTTCGAAGAGAATTGTGTTTGACAGGGACCTGAAATTTACCTCCAAGTTCTGGAAGGGGTTGTTCAAAGAATTCAAAATGAATCTGAACTTCATCACTGCTTATCTTCCTGAATCTAATGGGAAAACAGAGAGGGTGAACCAAGTGATAGAAGACATGCTAAGGATGTATGTGATGGACAAACAGTCTAAATGGGAAGACTACCTACACTTGGTGGAATTTTCCTACAACAATGGGTATCAAGCATCACTGAAGATGAGCCCGTTTGAAGCACTATATGGCATAAATTGCAATACTCCAATAAGCTGGGATAATCCAGCTGATAGAGCAGTGGTTGGGCTAGAGTTGCTAAAGGAAATGGAAGAAAAAATGCTGAAGATTAAGCAGAATTTGAAAGATTCCCAAGAAAGGCAGGAGAGTTATGCTGATAAGAACATAATCCAGAGGGAGTTCAAAGTGGGTGATTATGTTTTTCTGAAAGTAAAAGCTAACATAAGTTCCCTGAAGTTGGGAAACTATTCCAAGTTAGTAGCCAGATGTTTTGGGCCATTTGAAAACCTAGAAAGGATTGGACCAGTTGCACATATATGCTTGCATTGCCTGCATCCATGACTGTACATAATGTGTTTCATATTTCATTGCTTAAGAAATATATACCTGATGCTAATCATGTAATCGATTGGAATGTGAGCCAGGTGGAACAAGAAGGTGTCTTGCAGGTGCATCCAGTGTGTATACTGGACCGAAAAAGCAAGCAGCTCCGAAATCGAGCCATAGGACTTGTAAAAATCCAGTGGACCTGGTACGGTCCCAAGGACGCAACATGGGAGCATGACGATGTTATGCGGGCAGAGTACCCGCATCTTTTTGAAGATTTTGGAATTCTTGTGGTTATTTTGTAAATAAGTTGCGCTGAGGAAAATGCAAAAATAAGGGGAGGGGATTGTAATACCCCAAGACCGAGCCCCTTCTGAATTGTAATTTTTTCTTATAGGTTGGTGACCCAAGTGGTTGTAAGCTAAAATAATTATGTGTTATTAGGATGGTGAGCCAGATGCCAAGGCCAAGAACCTGATATTTTGTTTGTATATGTAATTATGCAGATCATTAATAAAAATATAAACATGTATGCGTGTAGACCCTCCACGAAGAAGAGTTATGGGGGACTAAGCTCCAATAGGTAGGGTAAGAAAGGGGGGCTAAGTGGTTGGGCCTAGGGGATAAGTTAGGGGGCTTACCTCTAGAGGAATAATATTTTAATATTATTTCCTGAAGACTAAAGTGAACATTACATGTTTTGTTATCCTAAGTTCTTGGTGGCTGGGGACATAAGCTAAATGGAGCGAATGCAGCTCCAAGAAGACAAGTGTTGACCTGGGATCATGCAGCTAAAAATGAAAGTGTCATTTGATTTGGGGGTTTGCTCTTCCATTCTGCCATCATTCGTCTGAGTGGCTGGTCGTACTCTATCTGAACCGTTCTTGCCTTTGCATACCCACGCACAGTGAAGGGAACCCTCAAGGGAAGGTTGGTTGTCCTGCCATTCTCCCATCTTGTACGTGAAACGTTCTTTCATCTACATTGTCTGACCCCGACATACCTCTCGCACCTCTGAAACCATAAACAAGAAAGTTGTCCTGTGTTGTTTCCTGTGAAGCCCAATGCAATTGTAGTCGCCTGAGCTGTGTTGTGACTTAGCGTTCGATTGTTGTCTTGTTGGGTGTCCATACCCATTTTTCCCTATTGTCGTTGTTGTTGTTGTTTTTGTTGTTGTCAATGGTACCTAGCTTTAGCTGAGTCGAAGAATATTTATCAGACCTATGAGCAGCTCTCCCAGGTGAGAGAGTCTGTTGGGAAGTGAGTTCTCCTGGAAGGGAGTCTCGTAGCAGCCGTAGTACTCTAAGACTTCTGGGCCAACCTGTTGCTGAAGCCCAAGATAAGGGAGGTGTACTGGCCGATGGACTTGTATTAGTGAAGGCGTATCCTCCTGGGATGGAGCAGGTGTGTGGGGAATGAGGGTCTATGTGTTGTGGGCGTAAGTGGCTCCTGGGATAAAATATCCTTCCTGTTTCTTTGTGCAACTTCCTTGTTGTCCTTGCCAAGCCTAGAATTACCTTGTCGGTGGATTTTAGTCCCAGCTCGGGGGTGACCTACTGCTAAGAGTGATGAGCAGTGTGGTCAAAGGTTGGGATGTTCATGGAAGGTCTGCACGCAGTTGGTGGAATTACTCGAGATAAAAGATAAGTATCATAACTATGTTTAATTATGTATTTAATGTATGATGTTGTGATGCTTTATTTCTTCATGTATTCCATTGCATGTATGAATTGCTCTTAATTCTATTTAAGTCTGTATGATGTCAATAACTCTATGTTAGCTGTGTTAATTTCATTAGAATGCATATATTTTTTATAAGCTGTAAATTCTGCATGGTAGCATTACCCAGTCTGTGGATGGTCGGGGATGTTACAAACATGTCACCCTTGCAGTGGTGACATGTGTTACCTCTTTTCTCCCCTTTGACCTTTGACTTTGCATGTTTGACCCAAACTTTGACCTCTTATAACTTTTGCATATGAAATTCGTTTGACTTTCCATCTGCACCATTGGAAAGTTGATGATGAGCTCTACGCATTGATTTCGTTTTCGAGATGATTTGAGATGGTTAGATTTTGAGCATTTATGGATCCCTTGAGATCTTTGTGAGTGTTCTAGATCCTCCTGGACCTCTATGAGAATTCCTTAGATCCTCCTAGATCATCATGTTAATGTATGCAACGTAGTATATGGCATGTATCTTTTGTCTCTTTACAGTTGTTGGAGATAATGCCCATTTCCAGAAGGCTGGTAAGAAGACCATGATCGAAAATGAACATGGTTTTGTTTTCTTCCAAGAGGTTTACAGGTGGAATAATGTACCAAAATGTTAAACTACAGTGCCCATCCCTTTCTTTCTCTCCACCACACGACCTTGGAATCCCCTAGGCAGAAAGTCAAGGGCCGACGAGAATGCCTTCAATCCGTAGTCCAATGACCTCTACAGAACCCACAACCTACTTGTTGGCAGCCAATCCAATTTTTTTTTGATTGCTCTCAAAAAGCTGCCTACACCCCTTGTCGTATTACGACAAATCATTGTCGCATTGTGCTAATGGACATTCGTCTCATTTTTGCAACCATTACAATTCAATTTCGACCCAGTTTTCACAACTGCAAGTGTGAA
>JASDQU010256355.1:697-13047 GCA_032191745.1 Picea mariana
GGATGTTCGAATGTGAAACATGAAACATCTCTCAGAGGAAAAATCCCCGAAGTGAATGATCTATTGCCACGTGTCATCACCGATGAACGGTCAAGATTCTCTTCGAAAATCCGGGCTTTAGGACTTTGGGAGTTTATGAATGTTAAGCTCGGAGAACTCCCGAAGGAAAATCATCGAAGCAACGTGTCAGCTTCTCAGGACTTCGACTCTTCATCTCTTCGGCACTCGGGTCTTCGGAAACTCAGTACTTTGAACATGATATTAAAACCCGTGTGATTCTAGAACCCGAATGGACGAGAGTCGTTGATCTATGATTTGCTTGGTGGATCTTTACCATTAAAATTTTACCTGTCTATTCTCACAGTCTGAGCCCAAAATTTGTTTCTCTAGATTGTTGCATCGTGTGCACGGGCATTTCTTGCGCATAGAAAAGGCTTGGTAGACCTGCGGTGAGCCCAATACATGATGACAAGCATTCTGAAACAAATATGACATGTATTTTATCCTCCCAGAGAAACAGAAATAGAAATGCGTGAAGACTCCAAAAACGAATAAGGGCCAAGACACTCAATAGTGGGAAACTGATTTACTCAACCAGAAAAATGAAAAATTGATGAAGGCAGGGAAAAAGAGAGGATAGGCAGGGGATGCAGACCTAGGTTACAACACAATCTATGATAATTTATGCAAAAGTTCCCTTTTATTCTTTCATCAAGCCATAATTCATGCCCTCCCATGATTAGTGTCCTTTGACTTATCATAAAAATGGAGGCTTAGTTGTCCCATCCATTTTCCTTTAGGCATGCCCCCTTGTTTGAAATGATTCCAAACCTTATTCATGTTATTAAACACACAAAAAAATGCCCATAAGTGTACACATATTTTTTCATAAAAACTAGTCACATCAATCACAACAAATTTCTACAAATTTGTCCATCAAAATTCCCACCAAAATGGACACCAAGAGGTTTAATGTGAATTTATGCTCAAGCAAACATATAACCAAACAAACATCAAGGACCATATGAAACATGTATTATACATTAATCAAAAATAAAACTTAAATTATATTTATAAAAATAATAAGCAATCAAGCATGTCCATTCACTACATAATGGAAAGTAAACAAAACCATGAGATTACATTAATTGTTATTTTAATTAGAAATGTACCCATTAGTAAGTGAGACACTCATTCAAATTGTCCACGATGAGAATGCATAAATACAATTTTTTAATGTCCAAAAGATAATGTTTTTAATGTCCAATGATAATGAAAAATATAGGCTCTCAGTCTTGTTTAAGCCCTCAGTTTTGTTTAAGCCCTCACCATTGTTTAGTTGCATTGTACAATCTATGGAAAATGTCTACAAATAAGAAAAATAAGTATATATATAAATAATATGACAGTAGATGACCCTTCCTCTTTATAAGAAACATTATTTTTTGAAGAAAAACTTCATGGGATTTCTCCCTCTCCTTGGAATATCTAGCTAGGAGATGATATCAACCACTATCTACAAGAGTATCTAGTAATCCTCTCGGACTCGACTGGATTGGATGTTTTTACCTCCCTATAGGAAACATGCCTTTAGCAAATATTCCAACTAATTAATCTAACTCGTGGTAATTTTAAAATGGACACTATTTTTTTCAAGGAAAACCTCAGGAGGAAACCTAAGGGATGCTTCCCCACATTCATGGATGGAATCCCTAGTGAACCTGTCGATGTATAATTGTGTGCCTCACCCAAGGGGATTTGAACCAAGATACTACTAGCATCAAACTATCAAAATTCCCAACAACATTGACAACAATTGGTTGAGCTAACTCTTTGTGCTACAATGAACATTATTATATACATATTTCCAATAATTAACTTAGACAAAGTCTACTTTGATCACTAAGACATAAGAATGGCACTCAATAGGTTGGCTTGCAATAATTTCAATAACTGCATTGACAAGTTCAATGTTGATAAACATTAGGTTAAAACCTACACAACAAACCCTTCATAGTTTTCAACATCCACACCTAGTTGGATTGTCATAAAATAGATCTAGTGAATAATGAAGTACCCCTAACCAAGTATGGTGGCTTGATTATGGCATGTCACGATTGGTAGGGTAAAGTGGATCTCCAAATTCATTTAGTGTCTATCTACATTGTTTTGCTTTGTATTTAATTTCATGACACTTATTTATAGGCAATGGAACATCCCATGCATCTAAACGCAATCCCATATCAAGATCCTACAAAAGTCAAGATAAAATATATCGAACTTATGCATATGCATTTCCCAAAGTAAATAGCATAGTATCAAAATAATGAAAAAAATATAGATACAATACTTATAGGAAAACTTAGAGGGACGGGGGCAGTCAATGGACTTGATCATGTACTGGTCTTAGTATCTTGCAAAAGTAGAGGTAAGAGAAATCAAACTTTCATATATGCATGCACCAAAGTAATTAATAACATATCAATCAAATGAAATGGAAATATAAGTCAAAATTACTAAAAGAAGGATGGGAGAAATTGATGGGATTGGAGGGATGGAGGACTCGATGGACTTGATCCCATATTAGTAACCTACAAAATTCAAGTTTAAAGATATCAAATTAGGTATATGTATGTGTTGAAGTAATTAATAACATTTTTTTCCAATGAAAATATTGTGGGGAAACCCTTGGGCACTTCCTCGCAAACGGTACCCAATGTAAACTCATTGATGTTGTTACAATGTTTGATTTTATAGAGATTTTAAGTGAGGCATACAATAGAGCGGAAAGATCAAGGGATTGACCTTGGAACCTCCTACATGAAGCTCAAAGAACTCTACCACTTGAGCTAGCCCATCGGAATAAAACTAATTAATAACATATCAAATAAATGAATCATAAATAAACATGAGGTTCACTACAACACATATGTGAGGTCTTGGTGGACTTGGAGGGATGGGTGAACTTGGTGGACTTGCACTTCACTCATAGTTAGATGAGGAATCTTTAAAACTAGCTATGTGATACCACCATATAGTCATATCTTCTCTTGTAATTTAACAAAAAGTACGAATAAATATGAGTATTCAATATTTATAATTGTGAAACAAATTTACGTTGTGATTGGTTTGATGTGTATAGCATTAATGTTTTTTTATCATCAAATGATTTGTTTCTATGTCATGTACATGGATGTGTCATATCCAATTTGGCACATTATTGCTCATGGACAAGACAAGAGCACTGCATTTTGGAAAAGAGTTTTAGTGAAAACCTTCACTGTTATAAACCCTTTGTAAATATTTGGGGAGGTTTTTTCTTCTATTTCCTTCCATGCAAATAGGAAATCCAATGCTCCATATATAAATTAGCACATTAGTGTGTCATGTTAATATAGACACACTATAATTTAAAAGAGGGTTTTTTTTTAAAAGTCATTGAAACAACCTCTCCTAATATCAAAACTCCATGTGAAGAGATTTAAAAATAAATAAAGGGAAACTTGAGGGGAGAAATATTTCTAGAATAAGACACCATAAGGAGATCAAATAATTCAAAAAGGACATCAAGATGAGATCAAGTCAACAATAGGGATCAAAATCTAAGGTATGCAAATTCCTTTTTTATTTCCTTTATTAAATCTTGCTTCCTTTCTTTCTTTCTTTTTTTAGTTTTTTCTTATTTCTCCCAACAATTTAAGCCAGTCAAATCCAAAAATATAGATAATGGAATAAGGAATAGACAAAATAAGAAGGATCATCCTTTAAAGTTGGAAAACTCTATAGTTAATGACCTTTTCCTAATGATTTGTCTTACCTTGACTTGTAAGTTAAGGATTTTCTTTCCATTATCCTCGTTGTTTTGATTTTACTTTCAATATTGTGGGAAAAGACATTTAAAGGGTTTTGGGGATGTCAATGGTTCAGTTAATGCTATAGGGCCCAAGTAATCTCTTCCCTTATTAGTCCCTACCCTTCGGGTTGAGGGACTATTAGTAATCGTTTTTTTAGTTTTGCAATTAGTTGGCACAAAAATCAATGACTTTAGATTGTTTTAACCTAAAGTTTTGGAGGTTCATACAATATAAGTTGTAAATTCATACAATTTTAAGCTAACTTTTCAATTCGACCTCTTATTTGGCCTCTTCCTGAGGCAAGGTGGAAGAAAGCTTAGCTTATCTTTGCTTTAAAGCGCACATTTGTGTTTTGATTTTTTCACATCAAAGTAATGCTAGAGATGAGTCTAACATTACTTCTTAACATTAAATGTTTGCATGCTCCAATGTATCTAGTCTATATCCCATGTTGTTAAATGTTTGCATGCTCCAATGTATCTAGTCTATATCCCATGTTGTTAAATGTTTGCATGCTCCAATGTATAGTCCATATCCCATGTTCATCTCCAGCTGCCACCTACAACACCATACAAACCACCATGCCAACGTGTTGGTTTACACACAACATCCTCCTCTCTTTTCTTTCTCCAGGTTGTCGCTCCACACTACCAGTGTCCATTTCCTCTGATCCCTGCAAACTCCTCTCCGTTGATCCCCGCAAACCCTTGTACATGCAAGAAGGAGGTTAGCATAGGCGAATAATTCCAACAACACTCAAACAAAAACACCTTTACCTTTTTTGAGCACCACAATGCTTGCATCCGATTGAAATTGTTGATGAATTCTTTATTTCAGAATTGACTCTATTTTATTTTGGTTTTCAATAAAGACTTTTTTTAATTCATTTACTAATATGACTACATCTTGAATATTTAGTTGCAGAGAAAAATCCAGAAATATATAGCTCCTACCTCCTGGCTAAGTGGATCTCATTCATTCAAGGCATAGTTGACCGAAGTATTGATGATATTATTTGGTCCAAAGGAGTGAGGGAGATGAGAATACCTAAACAACTAGGGAGCGGGCACCAGAAATATACAACTCCTATCTCCTAGCCTCGAGCCCTTTGTATTCTCCTTCGTCGGCCACAACAATGGCCTCCATGGACTTCTCCAGCTGTAATGCATGGCCTTCTCTAGCTGTAATGCATGCCTTTCTTTGTCATATACATTTAGATTGTTATCTTCTATATTGAATATACATGTATTAAGCATATACACTCTATACTACTAATATTACCAATACACTAATATATATRYATATTCAGAGTCCAAACTACCAATCTATATTATTATATACATATTCAGAGTCCAGACTACCAGTCTATATTATTACTAACATCACAACCTAACCARTTTAAGTCATGATGGTCTATTGACTAGGRGTTTTATGTTTCTTTGGTGGTTTTGGGTAACTATATGAGGAGTCTTTCCATAAATGAAAGATATATTTGAATGGATTTGGTCTCTAATATATCCTTTTCTCTAAGCGGCTCGAGTTTCCAGTTCAGTCCTGATTCAGAGGGCAAGAAGATGTGGGGTRACCGGAAAGGAARAGGGGGTAACTAAAAGGTGTGCTAATGAGATGTAGTTGGGTGCTTACCTATGAACCACATAGTTACATTTGAGCATTTTGCTTCACTGACTCAAACTCAAAATAAAAACTAGTAAAGCTAAAATAGAACATATCATGGCTGAGGCATTTGTGGGTACGAGTTCCATCCTTGCAATAGCAAAGGAATGGCCAGGTTTAGTCCGCATTGTTTTAACCACATATCCCTCCATTTACTTCACATGATCTGCAGCCTTTATATCTCTATGCATTATTGGAAACCCATTGAGTTTTTTCGATCTCAACAGCTTCTTSTTCCAAAAACAATTCTGGGATTGAATGCCTTGAGTTGTAGAAATCGTAATACACGATAGARTTACATTTCCAAAGTTGTCCTCCTGTGGATTCAAATGAATTTTGAAAAGGTGTATTGCACATGTACACTTCTAGAGTCTAGTTCTCTTTACCCAAAATGTTGAAGAGGGCATCTCCATATTCCAAAAATGGTATCTGAAGATTATTGTTGGGACGACGACCAAAAAAATTGTAGTTATGACTCAGGAAAAAAGAGAAGGATTCAGAAGACTCTATTGATGTGTTACCAACAAGAATTTTTTGGGTTTATCCTATGAAAAATAAGGTGTGAGCATGCATCTCTATGAACATTTATTTCTCTAGATTTTGCAACAATCACAGGGAGATTTTGACCACGTCTCTGGCTTCGATTTAGCAGGCATGTCTCTCATTTTCAAAACAAAAATCAACATGAAATATGATCTCTTAGCGACAGAGTTCTCAATGTTGTTTTCTCTCAGAATCTATTATATTACGGATGAGTATTTCTCACCTTCTCATTGTTGTGGGTAGGCAGAGTATTTTCAAACATCAATGATGTAACACATAGATCACTTCAAAACAGTTTGTGGTCATCCCATTCCAAGGCTCTCTATGTTTGTCTGCCAACTCTCGTTGCTTCTTCCTTCAAAGTTTGGAGATGCCCTCGAACTAGAAATGTACCAAATGTTTCCAACCTTAGGCCACTTGGGAAAAAACAACCAGAGGTTATGCACTCTCAAAATGACATACAGAATCACAACTTGGACAGTTGTAAACTATTGGCAGTTATTGGAATGCTCAATTGCCTTTAAACATCAAATCAATTACACGTCCTTTATTGTTTGCATGGCTCGCTAAGTGACAAAGTTTCCATGTGTCTGCATAGCTTGCTAAGTGACAAAGTTCGACAAAAGAACTATTACACTAAGTTTTTGGAACCTGTGCATATGCAATATAACCCAATGTAAAAGTGTTGCAACAAGTTTCAAGTATGCAATTCTAAAATGATGTACATCAGTTACAAACAAATGTTAAATAGTTAGTGCAAGATATACCCTTCTTACAAAATGTTTTGCAGACAGTTGTTATCATTCATAAAAATAACATGAATATGGAAAGGGAAGTATACTAGTGAAAATTGTTCATCAATCATTCAATATAGATATGCCATTCAATATTGTAATGCATCAAACCCATAGCATTTGTGTTCATATATGATGTTAATAAGATATTCAACTTGTATACATGTTCTCATTCACTATCATTCATTACAGCACAATAATCAAAGTATAATATCAACGATTACAACAATTATATCAGCAGAAGTATAACAACTCGTGCAAGTTCATTCAAACCCAAATTTCAAGGTACATACAACAGCTATAATATTAATCAAATATCTAGGGTTTATGTTATCAATAATTTAATTTACTTGTCAAAGAAATGTTTTTATCAATGGCCATACACAAACAGTACTAAAATTTTGAAAAATGATACAAATAACTCTAGGTCAGCAGGAAACACATAAAACCCCTATCTGGAAATCGATGCCCCACTAAACAACAAGATGTCAATAACATTGGAAGGGTTTGGTTACTAGCTAGAGTGTTTCTGAATTTGGGCCATTTGTGTCTATTTTAGAACTTGCTAAAAAAACAATAAATGAAGTATGATCAAGGGTCGATTTGAGCACACTTGCTCTATATAGTGAATGTAGATTGTGACAGTGGGTTAATAGAGGTATGGTCAGTAAGGTTGGCTCAATGATCCAAGGAAATGTTAGGTGGATGGATTATCTTTGAAAACGGAATGCATTATAGGATGAATTAGTACAAGAATACCCTTCAACGACCCTCCTAAAAGGTGGATAAGACTTGGATCTTTGCTTTTAAAAGCTTACAGTATTCAAATTGGCCTGATGAAAATAGTTATAGCTGCAAACTAATATATCAAACCTACAACTATAAGGTCAAATAAATCTAGGATTTCAAAGATTAAAGATAAAGATATAAGGTCAAATAAATCTAGGATTTCAAAGAATAAAGCTAAAAATAGGAAACACGGAAAAAAAAAAATGAAACCCTATGTTGCAGCTAACAAAAGAAAGCTTACTCAAGAAATCGGCCAACTGCAAAAATTATGTAAAGATATACAACAAAACTTATGCTTGAGCAATAGATGATATATCCAATGTGCTTTATTGATTTAAAGCATACCTTCTTTATCGTAGAGTACTCATCATGGATTGCATTATAAATACCCTAAAAACTCTCCCACTCTATTTAAAAGCCTATTTCACATATTATCTTTCATATAAGTTAACGATATTTTGATCATATATATATTTATAGGTTTATTTTCCAAATAGGTTAAAAATCTTTCATCTATTTTCATATAAAACTTATGATAATATATTTTTAGATTGGTCTTTTAGTTGGAGTTAAGATTATAATGCTGGATTTATTAGTATGAACTTTAAATCTCTCCTTTTAAAGTTTAAGTTTGATTTGTTTAATTTATTTTATTTATTTAATTAGTATTTATTTAGTTATATTTATATTATTCAATTTTATTATTGATTTATATTTATATTAATCAATCATAATCATACTACATAAGAGATTAAAAAAAAAAAAATTAATTGAAAAGTGAATCATCTTCTATAAAAGTTTGAAATTTTTGAAGACATGTTTATCTTTTCTATTTCTTCCTAGAAATAGTTTAGATGTATGTGAATGATGAGTATTTATCACCTTCTTGTTGTTGTGGGCAGGAAGAGTGTTTTCAAACATCAATGATGTAACATAAAGATCACTTCAAAACAATTTTTGGTCGTCTCATTGCAAGGCTCTCTATGTTTGTGTGCCAACTCTCTTTGCTTCTTCCTTCAGAGTCTGGAGATGCCCTCGAACTAAAAACCTACCAGATAGTCTATTATTAATTATGTTTCTCATTCAATTTATAATACTAAAAAAATATATGGCCATGGAAATGTTAGAATAGTTTTAATGTAAAACCGACATCAATAATGTATATTAGCTCTTGCAATTTGATAAATAAAATATTAGCTCTTGCAATTTGATAAATAAAATAATAAAAAAATCAATGAGACTCATAAAGTGTATTTCTTAATCATCAACAGTAATAGTTTGTGGTGAAATGCACATGTCATAGGAATTCAAGCAGATGATAAAATTTATTCTAATACTTTTAACACATATATTTCTTAATAATCGGCTTAGTAAAAACAATAAATAAATGGTATATGTTTTTCGAGCCATGATATAAGATTTTATCACTAAATTGTGCACATTTGGAGATGTCTTTCAACAAGGCGGTGCATTAAATTTTCTTCGTGGCCTTTTTCATTTACTCTTTTTTCAATGCTAGTTTGTTTTGGTGAAGTCATCAAAACCTAATTCTTACATTCTCCTCATCATTTCTTACTCTGCCCTCCTTGTTTCTTCTCCTTTGGGGTTCGCATGCAGGTTTGTGCTGAGTGGAAATCCATGCAGTTGCTTAGTGATGGACGCATTGAGCACTTTATTGAGCTTGTACTTGGTCCCTTCACGTAGGATTAAATTGGTATTTGACTAGAATTTCCAATGGCTGGTGGTTTGTAGTTCGTATATGACGTGGCTAGATTAGGGTAAGTTAAGACTTGATTAAGGTCATTGGATCTACCACAATTTCCTACATTCCATATTCAAACCAGAAACTCTACATAAGTGGTAGGGACTTGTTGCTCTGGAACCCTACTTGTTTATTTACAACCTTAATAATAGTAGGTTTTACTAAAAATTATTTATATTCTATATTACACCATAAACAAGTTATGTCTATTGGTGCATCTAGATAGGTATGACACATTGCTTTGCCCAATTTAATTAAAATGTACCTATTTTTTTGTGCTCGTATCAAAATAGTGTATCAACACACTTATATTTGAATATCACATTGGTGCTAGTTCCACATAAACACAATAGTGCGTGCACCTTTCACTAGAAGGAGCACTACTTAAATACATTTTTTTAGATAGGGATTCTAAGAGTTTTAAACATAATATAATAGTATATTGGCATTGAAAAGTTTAATCGTATGATCATTTACATGCCTTATATTGTGAGAAGTTGGAAAAAAGAAATGGGTCAGAAATGAATCAAATTTTCCACTCAGGGAATGTTGGGAATGCATGCATAAGAAGGGGAAAAAGGCAAGCCACTCGAAATTTGAGTACACAAGTAATGTAGTTTGAAATTATTGTAGAGTTACACAAGTAATGTAGTTTGAAATTATTGTAGAGTTAAGTGGTGTGATATTAACAATACATGTTGTGAACACATGTTGTGAATAGAAAAAATATGCGAAAACATAGAAATATAATGCACAATCTCAATGAAGAGTATAAACCTTCAATAAAATGTTCCAAAGAGACATAGGATCAAGAGTGATCAACATGACACTTTTTTGTATAATATAATTTATTGAATATTGTGATCATAGTTATTGACAAACTGCACATCTCCAAACATTTGGGCATGCAAGAGGATTTAGAGGGGTTCGATGATGAGAGATAATATTATCTTTATAAGAAGAAACTCCACATGAACAATATAAAGGATGATTAATTATTCTTGAGTTTCTTTAAAAAAATCTTGAGTTAATTAAAGGAGAAATCAATTTTATAGAATTTTCAGGAATTAGGTGGAAATGACATACAGACTTACTTCCACTTTATTAGGGTCTTAACCTCTCTAACCCCTCGTGTAGATTGAATAATATGTTTTGCTATGTAATAAAGGTTGTCATTAGTAAAAAAGTGTTACGTGATTTTTCCCATGTGACTTTGGGTCATGTCACAGCAGAGCAAGACCATATGTAAAAGACAAACCTACCCTCACACACAACAATGCTATAAAAAAATAACTATTTTGAGGAGAGAAAGAGAGAATGGGAGAAGGAGAGACTTCACACCTTGTATCCTATGTCTGATGTCGATCCTCGCTTTCCTCCTTTTATTTTTCTCCTGATCTCCACTAGTATCAATCTACAAAAGAAGACCAAGTCTATGTTGCAACAAGGTAGTTATGAATTCAAAGCATACATATAATGTGCAAAAATTCAAGTATATGAAGTAAACTAACATATATCAATAGATTGAATCAATTTACACATGTATGGAGGGAAAGAGAACTCTTTTATTGAAAATGATGTAAGTGGGTAGTTACAACCTGACTCTAACCGTCGACGTTGCTTCGAAGCAAAACGCCCAAGTTCCTCCACTCATCCTTCAAGCATCAACTCAACAATATGTCGCTTCCTTAGATGACCCAAAAGGGATAGGAACACACCATATGGTCATAAAATAGAGAAGGAGTACTAGAAAACAAGTTCTAGATCAGGGGGATTCAACTCAGTGGATCAAGGAAAATAGGGAAGCTTGCAAATTTGTCTCCATAATCTTTCACCTAGATTTTCCTCCTCATACATGCCCTCAAAGGTGCCTTTATACCATCCTCAAGAGGTTTAGGTGGTTGAATTCCATTATTTATGTGCCAAGGGGAGTTTGGGAACAAGCCCAACCAAAAAACCCACCCGAAAATGTGAAATATTTTTATTTTTCGTGTTTTTTTAGGGCATCTGTGAATTGTAAACTAGCAAGGCGTGGACATCCGTGGTTTGCACACAAGTGAACCGCGGATGGAAACAAAAATATTGCTTTTTAAATAAGTTTGATGAAGGAGGATTGGCTTTAAGTTTGCAAGCTAGGGAAAAGGACTAAGCCATCTCACAAATGCAATTGATGTGGTGATTTGTGGTATAACGGATGCCCCTTAATGTGTGAGGTCAGAAGGGAAACTAATGGCTGAAATACATTATAACTTTGAGAGGAGAGGATGCATTGAAGTAGATCCAATGAAGGTTCCTGAATAGTCGATCCAAGAACAGAAACCGTCAGCAGAGATCAAGTAAGAGTATTCTCTTCATGAGTCGGGCATACCCATGCTAAGGAGTGATTTAAGCATGGAAGCCAAATCAAGTACGTTGTGGATCCATGACATATATCAAAGTATGATTGATGTCCATGGTCACGAACAATACACAGTGGACATATGTGATATATATAAAGTAGAAATCATGGCCACAAGGAATACATAGTGGATCCATGTAAAAGTATATCATAGCCACGAATGGATACACAATGGAGCTATGTCTCAAAATAAAATCAGAGGATATATGGAACCAATGGAGTGAACAAATTGATCCTCTGCAAGTACCAATTTCTAAGGGGTGGTACAATATATGTCGGGTAGGAGCAAAAAATATGTGATGCTCGCACTTCATCTGAAGTCTTCAAAACGATCGATCGTGTTACGAGTCTACACCATGTGAATAAATGTGTTGGGGTCGAACATAGTAAGACACCATTTGATTACCGGTCATTAATGTATATCATTAACAAACACAAGATGACCCATCGATGATTATAATGGGAATCAAGGTACCATGGTATAATCTAACAAGTGTGAATAAATGATTTGGTGTCGAACACCTGATAGAATCTAT
>JASDQU010256356.1:0-15808 GCA_032191745.1 Picea mariana
GAGATGCAGACTTGATCATTCAGCAGGTGAATAAGTCCTTTCAAGCCAAACATGTCAGGCTGAAGGCATACAGAGATGAAGTGTTGGAGGCGATTAAAAATTTTGCAGATTTTAAAATTACTTTTGTACCTAGAGCAATGAATGACTTGGTTGATTCATTGGCTGTGTCTACTTGTGCATTTATACCCCATCTACCTCACAAATTGTCTTACGAAATTCAAGTCAAACATAGGCCTTCTCTTCCTGATAATGAAAAATTTTGGAAAGTTTTTGAGGACGATGCTGAACTCACCCGATTCCTTGTAGTGATAGATGAGTTTGCAGATCTGCATATTGATCAGGAGAACGAACATGACGATGAAGTTTAGCAGCCAAAGCTCAAGAGTAAAATTGCAGCTCATGAGATAGTTCAATTGTCCACCAACAGAATTCCTAAAGGCTTGGTCCCATTGGAAAGGTTGTTCGATAACAACGATGTGGCTGTCAAATTGCAAAGTGCGGAAAAAGAGTCAAATGTTTTCCAGTATAATGTGGCCAGTGAGAAAGATCCCAAACATGTCAACTTGGCCTCACATTTGTCCGAAAAACAAAAGGCTGATTATGGTAATTTGCTGAAGGAATTTGCAGACATCTTTGCTTGGCAGTACGATGATTTGAAAACCTTTGACACAGAGGTGATTCAACACAAAATTCCCTTGAATAAAGATACTAAACCATTCCGTCAGAAGCTTATATCCTTCAGTCCTTTGCTGCTACCCACAATGGAGAAAGAAATTAAGAAACTGTTGGACACCCGCATTATCATTCCTCTTAGGTATTCAGAATGGATCGCTAATCTCGTGCCGGTTAGGAAGAAGAATGGGGAGATCAGACTTTGCGTCGACTTTGGAAATCTAAACAAATGCTCTAGGAAGGACAACTACCCTCTGCCTAAAATGGAGCATATGTTGCAGAAAGTCTCAGGATCAAAGGTAATGTCCTTTATTGATGGGTTTTCTGGATACAATCAGATTGTTGTCCATCCGGAAGACAAAGAAAAAACTACCTTTACCACTCCATGGGGCACGTTTATGTATGAGAAGATGCCCTTCGGTTTGATGAATGCAGGGGCAACATTCCAAAGGGTAATGGACATTGCTTTCATTGGGGACAAAGATAAATTTGTCCTGATTTATCTTAATGATATCACTGTTTTCTCAAGCAGCCACGAACTTCATTTGCAGCACTTGAGGAGGACATTTCTGAAATGTCAAAGGTATGGCATCTCTCTTAATCCCAAAAAATCAAATTTTTCACTTAAGGAGGGAAAACTACTTGGGCATATTGTTTCAGATGATGGGGTTAAGATTGATCCAAAGAGGGTAGAAGCAATTAAAAATCTGTCTCTTCCTAGATCAAAGAAAGACATCCAGTCTTTCCTTGGGACTATTAATTTTGTCAGAAGATTCATAGTGAATTTTGTTGAACTCACAAAGCATATCACTTCTATGTTGAGGAAAGACTCTGAGATAAAGTGGACCGAAGCAGCCAGACAATCGTTCAATGACATCAAGGAAGCAATCACTACAGCTCCTATATTGATCAGCCCCGATTTTTCCAAGGTATTTTACATCTTTTCATTTGCTTCCAATGATACAATCGCAGCAGTACTCTTGCAGAAGAATGTTGATGACCAAGAGTAGCTGGTTTCTTTCTTCAGTAAGGTCTTGAGGGACACAGAGGTAAATTATGAGTTGTTGGAAAAACAAGCTTATGCACTTGTCAAGTCACTGAAGGCTTTCAGGGTCTACATTCTTCAGGCAAAGGTAATAGCTTTTGTTCCTTCCAGTTCATTTAAAGATGTTCTTGTCCAACCTGACATTGATGGAAAAAGGAGTAAGTGGATAGCTATATTGATTGAGTTCGATGTTGAAATCAAAATAGCAAAGCTAGTGAAAGGCCAGGGTCTTGCCAAACTTCTAGCAGAAGAGAATTGCAGGCTGCTTGACATCAATCTGATGAGTATTGATGCATAAAATGTTACGTCTTCAGAGAACAAAGAAGGTGAGAGAATGCAGGTTTCATCTCATCTAGCTAATTGCAAATGGTACAGCCATATCATTCAGTTTTTGCAGACTTTATCAGTCCCATCAGATTTGACAAAGACTCAAAGAAGGGATTTGAAGCTCAGAGCTATAAATTTCTGCAATAATGATAATTTGTTGTTCTGGAAAAATCCCATTGGTCTATTTCTGAGGTGTGTAAATCAAGAGGAGGCAGCTAAAATCATGTGTGAACTTAACAATAGTGAATGCAGAGGACATCACTATTGGAAAACCACAGCACACAAAATCTTAAGATCTGGTTACTATTGGCCATCCTTATTTTCAGATGTGTATGAATTTGTAAAAACATGTGACAAATGCCAGAGATTTGAAGGTAAAAAACAACTGAAGTCCCTTCCTCTCAAACCTATAGTGGTCACAGGGCCTTTCCAGCAGTGGGGCCTAGACTTCATAGGTGAGATCCATCCACCTTCGAGTGGTCAGCATCGGTGGATCCTGGTTGCCACTGATTACTTTACAAAGTGGATTGAGGCTATTCCCACCCGGAACGCCAATCACACTGTCATCATAAACTTTCTGCAGGAAAACATATTCTCCAGATTTGACTGCCCCAAAAGATTGGTCACTGATAATGCTGCTTCATTCAAAGATAAACACTTGGTGAAATTGTGTGAAGATCTGGGAATTCAGCTGGTACATTCCACAACCTACTATCCACAAGGGAATGGTTTAGCTGAGTCATCAAACAAGAGTTTAGTCAGAATCATAAAGAAGTTGCTTGAACAAAATGCTATAGGTTGGGATTCCAAACTGAAGTTTTCCTTGTGGGCTGACAGGGTGACATGTAATAAATCAATTAGTACATCTCCTTTCAAGTTGGTATATGGTACTGAGGCCATATTTCCTATTCAACTTGCATTACCAGCTGCGAAATTCTTACAAGAAACTGATGCTGAACCAAATGATCTGACTAGGAGGATTCATGACTTGGTAGAACTGCAACAAGATAGAGAGCAGCTCTTAGAAAAAACTGAATTGCATCAGGAAATGATCAAGCAAAATTTCGACAAGAAAGTCAAATCAGACGTATTCAAAACAGGGGATATGGTCTTAAAGTGGGATGCAGCAAGGCAGGAGAAAGGGAAGCACGAAAAATTTGAGGCTCTTTGGACAAGTCCTTTTGTCATAACAAAGGTGCAGCAGAACAACACCTTTGTTCTTCAAACTCTTTCACGCGAGCCAGTGTCAGGGGGCCCTTTCAACGGGTGCTTCCTGAAGATCTATTTCTCATAAGGCTTCTTTGAAGCCAGGTTCTTCTTGTACATATTTTCTTTTTTTATTTCTGTTTTCTTTACTTTTTTCATTCAAATAACTCGATGCCCAATGGTACTAGTGACTATTTTTCAGATTGCAATAAGGCTACTGAGTCTAGCTAGGTTCTTGGTCACCTCACAGGGAGATGCCCATCCCAGTTGGAGCCAAATGTTAACTCCCAAAATGAAACCATTCTTTTGGTTGAGTTTTGTAGTGGATATCATGGCTATTGGTAGCGTCCTCAAGTTACTTTTGAGTTTTTATAGCTGAGAAAATTTTAGATTTTGGTTTGTCTTAGAAAATAATTTGGACTGTAAAGTCTTCTTTTCAAAATTGTAATTTTTTACTTTCCACAGCTAACGTGTGTCTAAAGGTTCATTGTGCGCTGTGGAAAGTGTCCACTTTCAACAGCTAAGGAGCTCTTTTCTTCAGTTGAGGCGCTATTGAAAGCGACGAATCTCAAAAGGTCGGACAATCAGTTCGCGGGTGGCGCACTGTGGAAAGTACATGCTTTAAACAGCTAAGGAGCGGTTTCAATTAATATGGCGCGTCATGGAAATGGTCCACTTTCAACAGCTAAGGAGTGTTTTTTAACTAATGGTGCGCTATGGAAAGTACATACTTTCTGCAGCTAACAGGGATTTTCTCACAGAATCGCGCGCTGGTGAAAGTGGCAAGCAAGCAGTTGACAGAGGCATTTTCTGCGTGCCGTTGATGAACAAGGCAGGAATCACGTGCATGATATCCACGTATGACAATGATGATGGTATGATCACCCCACGTCACAGTAAATCCAAGGCATGTGCTGATAGGAATGGGCAATGATAGAAACTCGATCATGCATGTCAGGATATGACTGTGATCCGAATCCGGCTCAAAACTCATGCACAGCACTCATGGCATCCGAGATGGTAGGTTCGTGTTCGATGATGCAAGTACAGAGGAGTTACCACCTGCCTGACAACATCAAATCAAAAAATGGTTTTCATATCACAGAATGTTTCCAGAATGCTGTGGAAGTCTTCATTTATTTCAAAACAGAGCCGAAGCCCGAACTGCTTTCAACAGCGCAGAACCTCGGCTCGACTGACAGCTACACGGGTTCTAATTGTCAAAGTTTTTGAACTGCATAATGGTGAGAAAATGCAGTGGCACTTTACTCAAGAGAGAATTGGATAACTTATCCTTTTTACAATCACATCTCGAGGTTCAGAGGCATTTTTCAAATGCAGGGTGCATGGAATTTGTAGAAAGGTTACAAATTGGGTATCACCAGGCCACGGCTGAAGCCTTTGCTAAGACTTTTGATGGAAACAAAGCTCGTGTCGGCTCTGTGGAAATCAAAGTGGATGATGCTGTCATTTTCGTAGCTACAGGATTGCCAAGAACTGGTCAAAAATGGTTTAAAACCACCGCTCCTAAGAATCTGGATTTCAGGGTCTATTTGAAAGAGGGGTACAAGCACAAAATGTGGAAAAAATGTATGCTCGTTTCATATCTAGATGAAGAGTGGCAAGAATTATTCAAAGGCATTCAATTATACATTACCTCATAAGGAAGATATGATAAATTAATGATGTATCACTTTAAACTCATGGATCACTTCACAGGCAAGACCCCCATCAATTTGCCTTATTTCTTATATCACAGTTTGACTAAGGTATGCAAGAGAATTAGAGCTCAACCTTTGAGCGTGAAAACTACTCTATGTCACCTAGGCCTCATTAAATTGATTCTTCTGCAAGAATTGAAACAACAGGGGAGGAGCTGGGAGCACTTTCTGTTCTAGGAAGGTTTTGAAACCCAGAATCAGACTGCAAATGAACAGATGGCTGGTGCAAAGAAACAATCATCCCCTCAGAGTAGCTCAAGAAGAAGAAGGGTTTTACCAGGACCTTCATAGGACAGGATATTCGGACTGAAGCCTCACAGGTTGAAGAGAAAGTTGAACTTTGAGCAGACTACACAGCAGACTACACAGCAGAATTCAGGACATCCTACACAGCAGAGTACAGGGAAGAACATCCTTAATTTTCCATATTCAGATTCAGAATCTGAGCAGCAAGACCAATGCTCTGTCATCAAGAATTCTGAGCAATCAGCTGAGTGTGCATAGAACTATGAAACTTTCAATCAAACAGAACAGGGAGAATCATCAAAAAACCCTAGATCAAATAAATCTCAGAAGATTAAACATCTCAAGGAAGTAATTTCCCAGCAAGAGTTCTTGGAGCAGGTGATCAAAGATAGATATAAAAAGTTATCTGATAATTTCGCCAAGACAAATGCTACGTTTGAGAAATTGGCCAAGGAAAGTGTTAGAGAGAAGAAGAGGAAGAGAAAGCTCACTAAAAACTACAACAGCTTGTGGCAGCTTACCAAGCACCTCAAGAGGCAGATCATGAGGTTGAAACAAAAATTGAGGCAAAAACCTCACCCAGACCTGAAGGTTCTTGTTCAAGTTGCCGTCAATATGCAAGGTGAGAAATTGGATGCCCACTGATTTTGGTTTGAAATCAATTTTGAAGGTGAAGACTCTTTTTGTGCACTATCGGGACTTTCAATAGCACCAGGCTACTATTCTATTACCCGTTAGCTGTGGAAAGCGACAGCTTTCAACAACTAACCCGTGAAAAACTCAAACGATTGCACTGGTGAAAGCTGTGAAAGAAATTTTTGAGGCTGAAAATACAACAGTTCATTTCAAACAGGTTCTGAAGATATGTCAGTGTATCAGTGGACTATCAAAACGCATGCAAGAAGTTCAACATCAGGGATTCGAGGGATTTTTGGTTACACATTTAAAAACCATTTCCTAAAAACTCGACCATAAATATTGGGAAATTGAATAGTCACATACAGGTGTTCTACTATTTCACCACATTGCAGATGCTAAGAAGCTGAAGGAGGCAGATGGCGATTTTGAAGACTGAAGACAGGTCGACTGCTTAGTCTAGTTGTTGAAGACTTTAATTTCAAAGTTGTTTAGATAGAATAGGACTATTTTTATTAAATACAGATCCATGTTTTTAGGATCTGTACAACCGTTTGTAAGGGATATAAATGCCGGTCTTTGTTATCAAACTGAGGTTCGATTTTGGATAGAGTAATCTGCTATTGTACTCAGACTTTTTTATTTTAATACAGATCACAGGTTCCTTTCAATTTTGATGTCATCTTTCCATCTTTCTTTCTGCACTATTATCTGTGTTGTCAAGCTTTGAATGGATGTTATCCCATTGTTTAGCTCATAGCCTGATAATAGATTTCTTGATTGTCTCTTAGACCCTACATCGTATTGGTTTAGTTACAATCTGTTCTTCACCCACTTAAAAGTTATCTGCTGATTAATCAATCTTTGAGAGCACTGTCTATTTGTTTATCATTTTGGTGTCTGAATGCCATAAGTTGAATTATCCCATTGATCCACCTTTACAAAATACAAAAACATACATTTCTTAAGTTACCAAGCACCTTTGGTCTGCAACCACAAAGGGTTTCTTGGAGTGATAACACACCCCAGTGTGGGGCTATGTCCACCAACTCTTCTCTTTCTTATTGTCTTCTCTCAATCTTCTACAAGCATAGAGATATAGGAACCCACTCTGCATAGGACAAGAAATCTGTGCACACCTCGCCATATCCTCCTTCCTTGAGCTAGGTTTGAGCACAAAGCCTTCTTATAATCTGCACACAAGCTTCTTACACTCACTTGCACTTAGCTCTGCAAGTTCTTAACACACAGTAAGAACAAAGCCTTTGCAATCACATGGATCAAACTCTAGCACTTAGTACCATATCCCCTAGATCACTTTTTTTTATTACATCGCCTAGATGTCCATTTATACGTTACAAAAGGTCCTAAACATGGGTGAACCCATGGGCTAACATCCCATACCCGTTACATAAACCATAAACCCAAAAATGCCCTAAGAAAGGGCTGATATCTCATGATCTCTGCTTCTCCTTGCACTCCGCCTTCGACCAGCCTGTCGAAGTCCCAAAATTGGTCAAACGTGACCAAGGTTCTCCAAAACTTGGTCAAGGGCCAACATGATCCATTCAGATTCTTCAACTAGTCATATGATTCATGCTTCCAACATTCTATCTAATTCAATCTTAACTTTCTACTTGTACTTGGGATTCAGTCTGTAGTGCCTCTGCTTGATAGGCCTTGCATTTTCTCTCAAAGGAATCTTCATTTCTCCCATGGGCCCTTTTATGCCCTTCATGTCTGTGAACTTGGTCGGAAACAAGTCTTGATACTCATGCAATAGTTCTCTAATCTTACTAATAGTAGCATCATCCCAATAGTCTCCAACATTATCCAACTTAGGTCCTTGTTTTGCTCCAATATTAACTTTATTAACTTTAATGGGCTTCCCCACAAAAGGTACTTCAATCCCTGGCCCTTGTATGTCTCTTTTTCCTTCAGTTTCTGTGATGTTCACATTCCTAGGTTCATCATCCTCATCAGCATTAATATTATAGAAACCTATAACCACTAAAGAGGCGTAGTCCATTCATATTCTTCTTGGTCAAGAGGGGGGTTAAGTGCCTCCTCAAAGACCTTTTGTCTTACAATTTGTAAAGCATGATCTACTATGGGGTACTGACTTTCAAATAGGAATGTAGCTACAAATTTTTGGGTCATACCATACCAATCTATCGTGACTAAGTGCAGTTCTTCTTGAAGATACCAATTGATAGTTGTAGTATCTACTGTGTTAATGAACTTATGTACCCACTATTCTTTAGGAATGCTTCTCCGGGCTTCCTCACAACTTTGCACATGGTTATTAGGACAACTCTGACCTGTGTATCGAACTATGCAACCTTCATCTTGGTATGAAAAGCACAATGTCATCAAGGTGTGACATTGTACCCACTCCGTGATGTTCTTATTGTGTGTTTCCCACCATCTAGTTGGCATTGCTTTCAAGGCTTCATCTAGTGCCAACAAACTATGTTGTACTGGTACAATTCCTTCAAATTCAAATAGAAATGTCTCTAAAGTATCCAAGCCATCAAATGTAGGAAGATTGCTTACTTCTGTGCCAATCCAGCGAACTACTTTAGTCAATCTGGCACACCTCCATGTAGAGACTTCATACATTATATTCTACCAATTTTCCAAAGCTTATTTTGAATTTGATGAGCATGCACTTTCACTTCGCCAACTTAGATTTCCATCTGTTGTAGGATTAATATAATCTTGTTGTCCTGTTGTCAGTTTATAGATATTCTCTAGCTCATAGGTGCGGTCTTCTTCCCTTATAGGTTCTGTGTATCTGCGACCTTCATCAGGATTGAGGAATGCAATGACCCTAAGTCCATCACCTTAAAATGTCATTCTTCTCTTTTTTAGATCAACAAAAGTTAAATTTTTGAAATCCCAATCAATACCCAACAGCGCAGGATAGGGACAACTATCATAAACTATCTCAATCATTACGAAGTCTGTAAATGTCCTCACTCCATTGATGTTTACAGGGACATGCTCTAGTTTTCCAAAGGGGCTCACCGCCTACTGATTAGCCATCCTGATCCTAATAGGAGAGTAAATCAATTTAGGTTTTCCCATTAGTGCCCAAATCTGCTTTGTCATAACATTTACTTCTGATCCCAGGTCGAGGACCACATAGTCCACGTTGTAGTCTCCAATATGAGCACTAAGGTGGATTTCCTTGCTTTTCCTCCTTTTTCTAGATACTTGATTCACAGCTCTACTCAAAAGAGGATCTATTCTTCTGATTTCATACTATCTTATCAGGTGTTGTAGTTCTTGAACAACTGTTTCATCTTTAATCAAGTTAATGCAAGTATACAAGAATTCCACAACATTGCTTGCCTCTTTTCCTTTTCTAATTGGGACATAATGATCAAATGTTGGAGGCATATCACATTCCTTTACTTATGGTTGTTCCCTAGATGAAGAAGTATTTTCTCCTACAAATTCTCTCCTTGCTTCTACGAAAGTATGTTTTTCTTTCCTTAGATCAAACAATGGTGCCTTCTCTGAAGCTCTTCTAATCCTTGATCCATCAATAGTATTTCCTGGAGTCACACTATCTTCTCCTATGACAACGCCTCCTCTAGTAATAACAATGACTCTCAGATCCTCACCACAAGGTTTCATTGATATTAGTTGGACTTGTTGGTTTCCACCTCGTCTTTCCTGAAGTTTAGCTAACAATAATGGGCAGTCTTCAATGAAATGGTCAAATGAATTACAGTAGTTGCAAGTAGTGCAAGGGTTTTGACAATCCCTTGCCAAATGATCTGGTTGGGCGCAGTTATAGAAAATAATCTGACCTCGACCTCGACCCATGCCTCCTCCTCTTCCTCTTCCTCTAAACCCACCATGAAGGTTGAAGTTTCCTCTTCCTGGAGAATTGAACTGCGCAACATTTCCTTTGTGTTGTAGTTCTCCTTGAATTTTATATGCATCCCTTGATATTTCATCCATGAGGTCATAAGCCCTACAATCCTTCTCATCATGCCCCACAAATTTGCAAAATGTACAATAGAGATTGGTGGGTTTCTGGACATATTTATTCATATAATAACATTCATCAGGGTGATGTCTAGTTCTACATACCTCGCACCAGGGTACAATAGATTTTTTCAAAGCGTTAGGGGCTCCAGAGGCCAAGTATTCATTAAATAAGGGACAATGCTCTTTGTCATGGCCCTCTGATTTACATCTGATACACCAAATGTCTTCTCTTTTCTCCTTTCCTTTATCCTTCTTCATGTCTTCAACTTGTAAAGATAAACTAGTTAATTGCTTCAAAATATGACTCATACCTGGGTTGGATTCTCCTATAGGGGTTGCTTCTAGTTTCATGGAAATTTTTAATTCCTTAGCCTGTGAAGCGACCTTCTATTGCATCAAAGGAACTCTAATTTGTGGTAGGAGGGAGGTGATGAACCATTCCTTATGTTGTTTGTCGGGAATCTGAAAACTTAAACGACATGTCAAGGTATTAAACCTATGATCAAACACCCAAACAAGTTCAGTTACCTTATGTTTGATTTCCTTCAACTCTGTAATGCACTATGACTCCGACTTAGGATTCTTGAACTCTACATTCAACGCAGTCTTAATGTTGTTCAATGGCTTAGGTTGTACAGATCCTGTAACAAACTTCATATACCAGCTCAATGCATGATCCCTCAAGGTAGTACTAAACTGATCTCTCTTAACAACTTTGTCGATGACTTGCTTAATGCTCCATACACCTTCGCATAAGAACCAGTGCTAGTCAAGATCCTCATATCCATCTCCCCTGAAAATGGGTAACCTCATTTCATATGCCATGGATCTTTCTTGTTTTCCCAACTGATTATGTACTAAATTTCTTATAACAGTGCTCTGAGTGCTCTGATTACTCTGGTTACTCTGGTTACTTATTGTTGCTAAAACAACAAGAGGAGTAGAAATAGTTACTTCGACATTAGGCATAGTCCCTGAAGTTTCTGGTTCTTCTCAGTGAAGTTCCTCAGCCTCCGCTTCCTCTGCCCTTGTGAACTCTGAATATTCTTCATCTGATCTCCCTACTTCTTCTCCATTGTAGAAATCTTCATATAGTTCCAATGGCCCATAACTCTTCTTAAATAGTTTCACAAGAAGAACCTTTCTGAATGATCTCTCACTGCGCGTATGTCTAGACTCTATGTCACTGTCATTGTCTGAATTCCTGAACATTAGATTCAAAATCCAACTGATTACTATATCTTCAAGATATTCTTCTCATGCAATAGCATCTTAATCTTTAGCTTTAAAGAGTTTAGAAACTTTCCTCTAGGTCACTTGAAGAAATATCTCTCTGCTTGGGTCTAGTTGGCTATATGATTCCACTCTGTCAATAGCAAATTCAGTAATGTATCCTCCAATAGTGTTACCAAACCAGATATCCACCGCTCTAGACACAACATTATCAAATTTCTTGAATTTCTTAATCAACGTCATTGTCCAACCCACAGGTGGTCTAGATCTGATTTCGAACTGAGTGTCTTCTAGTCTGGCTAGCCACTCGTACAATTCCTTGTGAACTCCTGCAAAGAAAATATCATGTACGTTAGTAAATATGTACCTCCCTAACCAATTATTTGTACTAATGCTAGGTTTCTTGTTATGAGCTTCGACGAAGTACCTTTCCTATTCTTCTATACACTTCTGAATCTTTGTCTTTGTTGGGAACCACCTTGACATTCCTTCAAAAATATCCTTGTCCCAGCAATGGAACCATTTGTTGGCACAGGGGTAGACCCAAGGTTCAACTCTTAACAGTGCACCAACAAACCCTAACTATTGGCCCTTTGGGTAACACCTGCGAAGTAGATGAAGTCTCACCAGAAGTAGCAATAAGGGGGGTTGTAGGACACAGGTGTCTACAACCAAGGGAAATGAAAAATGATTCTAGAACAACAACGTAATATAACTTAGAGGTTCTTTAACAATCTTTTACCTAGACTCACGAAGTTAGTTTATACTTCCTATTTTTAATGGTGAAAACAACCATGCAATAACAGTACAACAGATAGAAAATAACACAACATCAATCATAGAGAACAACAAGATTTACGTGGTTCACCCTCTCCCTAGGGATACATCCACAGAACTGTGTTTCTTAATATAATAGATGAAAACATACAGTGCCATATGCGCACTTAGCTACAAATCCTTCTCTCTGTCTCCTCTTTATTTCCTCTCCCTGAGCACCTAGCTACAAGGTTGATCTTCGCACCCAGCTGAAGATCCATAATACAAGAATGCTCTACAATAGAGACACTTCTATATCTCAATATTGCTATCACCAAAAACAAAAAAAACAACCCTCTAAACTCTTCTAAACCCTTATTGATATATTTCATGACTCATAGGCAACCTTAGACCAAAGCCTGGGTGTCAAAACCCTAGGTCCAAAACCCTAGGTCCACATAACCCACATTTTAAGGGCTTCGTTGACCTGTTCTTCCTTCTTCTCCGTGAGGTGCTCCAAATCATCCATTGGTGTCCTCTTCCACTTGCTAACTTGTCCACGATCTATCCTCTTTGTTTCTTTGTCCTCCTTGATCTTCTCTTCCAACGACTTGTTTTCCCTTATTTCGCTGCTTCTTTTATGCTTCTTTAACCACTTCGACCCCTACTCAGTTTGTGTGCCTTCCATGCACTTTTTACTTTGTCTTTCTTCTTATTTAGTCTTTGCTTTCTTCCTTAATACCTAATCAAGGGCCAATAGGCCCTTGGTGTGTTGTTAAGCGTTGAACCATGGGTTTTCCCTTGTGCCAACACCAAGAAAGTAGGAAGCCATCTCATAATAATTTTCCTTTATGTTGATGACCTTATCCTTACTGGTAGTGACTCAAAACTTTTAAACCATGTGAAAACTAGCCTTAAGAAGAAATTTGAAATGACAAACTTAGGTTTTTTGCACTTTTTCCTTAGCCTCCAAGTTTTGCGAACCAATGAAGGAATTTTTATTTCCCAGTCTAGGTATGCTTGTGACCTTCTTCGTCACTTTCAAATGGACGATTGTAAACAATCCCCTTCTCCCTTCTAGTATGGAGTCAAGATTACTGCCACCTGTACTTCTCCCAAAGTTTATGCCACCCTGTACCATCAGTTAGTTGGTAGCCTCTTATACTTGACTCATACCCGTCCTGATATTTCCTTTTCTATTGGTATTGTTTCCCGGTATATGCAAACACCCCATGAAAGTAATTGAAAAGCAGCTAAAAGGATACTTCACTATGTTCATGGTACACTTTAGTTTGGGATGCATTACAGTTCAGGGGAGACTCTTTTATTTGTTGGTTTCACTGATTCAGATTTGTATATTTTAACCTTGTACAATATTTACTGCAAACATATTTTCAATAAAAGAACATAAAAGATACAATGGAAAATACAAACATTACAAAGATATTTTTTCCATGGAAACCCAAAATGGGAAAACCAACATATTCTATATTCATTCATAGTGATACATTGTTTACAATACAATATACATATAGGAGCCAACAACATCCAAAACCCTAACCCAATGACCTAGATTATTCAAAAACTCTAATTCCTTAATTGGAAATAGAAAACCATCGGAAAAAACCATGTGTCAAAAAACCTCCCAACAATGGACATGAAAATCGAGGCAACATGAAAAAATGAGGAAGAATGTGACATGTTTCCCAAGGAAAAAAAAATTCTTGAGGGCGTTGCACCCCCCCTCAAACCCTGCACGCCCGGTGCAACACAAACACTACTACTCATGCAAATAATTTAACACATACCCAACATTCTCCCACTTGTTTTCTTTGCATACAGGGGGTTAAAGGGTTACATAGTCAACAATCCAGGGCAACAATGCCCATGTATCCTCTACACCAAGAGAAATTGTCAGTTCTCACAGATTTTTTTAATGAATCTACAACATTCTTCAAAGTGTCCACCTTCATAATAAATACTTTCTTTTCTTCAACCATGTCTCTCACAAAGTGATATTGAATATCAATATGCTTTGTCTTTGAATGATAAGTTGGGTTCTTCGCCAGAAATATTGCACTTTGACTATCACAATCTATCCTTGCAGCTTGTTGTACCAGCCTAATAACTAAAAACAATATTTGTAACCATATTGCTTCCTTACTTGCATGAGCGGTTGCCATGTATTCAACTTTTGTAGTTGAAAGTGCCACTACAGCCTATCTTTTTCTCATCCAACTTATTTCTCCTCCAAATAGGTTAAACACATACCCACTTTTAGATATCCTACGATCCATATATCCATCCCATTCTACATCCAAAAAGACATGTATATCCACAACTCTTTCCAATATTAGTCTTCCTTGGTAGCAAAATCCACAGCTAGAGGTGCCATGCAAATACCTGAAAACCCTTTTTACTGTTGTCCAATGTTCCTTCCCTGGTTTTGACATATACCTACTCAAAAATCCCACTACATGTGCAATGTATGGTCTAGTACAAACCATTTCATACATCAAACTTCCAATTGCACTCACATATGGAACACGAGACATGTCCTCCTCCTCTTCATGTGTCTTGGGACACTGATCCATAGATAACTTTACACCAATAGGAATAGGAACCTTGACCGGTTTACATTCCTGCATATTAAACCTCTGCAATATTGTCTCAACATATTCTCTCTGATTTAACTAGAGTTTCCTCTTTTTTCGATCTCTTTTAATTTCCATGCCCAAAATGAAATTTGAAGCACCGATATCCTTCATGTCAAATTTAGAGGACAACTGAGTTTTCACATCCTAGATAATCTCCTTGTTGTTTCCTATCAACAACATGTCATCCACATACAAGACCAAATAAATCAAATGATCACCAATTAATTTAAAATACACACACTGGTCCTCTTTGCTTCTTGTGAAGCCAAGTCCCAACATATCAGTATCAAATTTTTGATACCACATCCTTGGTGATTGTTTTAAACCATACAAGGACTTTTTCATATTGCATACCAGCTCCTTCTTTCCCTTCACAGCATAACCTTATGGTTGCTTCATATAGATTACTTCTTTGAGATCCCATGTAGGAATGTTGTCTTCACATCCATCTGTTCTAATTCAAAATCAAATCTAGCAGAAACATATAACAAAAATATTATAGAGGTTAACTTGGAAACAAGAGAAAAAATATCACCAAAATCAATTCTCTCAACCTGGGAATAATCCTTTACTACTAACCAAGCTTTGTATTTCTCCACTTTTCCTTCTGCATTCAGCTTCTTTTTAAATACCCATTTTCTGCCAATGGGCTTTCTTCCAGTCAACAAATCCACTAGGTCCCAAACCTCATTCTTATCCAAAGCTACCATTTCTTTGTCCATAGCCTTTTTCCAGAGATTTCCATCCTTTGAATCCACTGCCTCCATGACAGTTCTAGGATCATCATTAGTAATAGACAAAGAAAAATTTGAATGGAAATCATATGGAGTATACCTTTCTAGTATCCTTCTTTCTCGAACCGATCTCCTCAATACTGGAGTATGTGAATCTTCTACTTCTGATTCTTGTTCTTCTATAGAGTCCGATTGATCATCCTTTAAATCAAACTTTATTTTCTCTGGTTCTTCCTTACTTGGTGGGACTTCCTATTTAAAAACATCCTTCATTTCTCTAAATACCATATCTCGGCTATACACTACCTTCTCAGTTTTTGGGTTCCAAAGCTTATAACCTTTGATACCATCTTTATATCCAATAAAGATACACTTTTCAGCCTTCTTATCTAGCTTACTAATGTTTTCCTTTGGAACATGAACATATGCATCACAGTTAAATACCTTGAGATGTGTGAGAGAAGGGTTCTTACCAGTCCATACCTCTTGTGGATTCTTGTCATCCAACACTGATGAGGCTGATCTGTTGACCAGGTAACATGCAGTACCCACTGCCTCTGCCCACAATTT
>JASDQU010256363.1:0-15826 GCA_032191745.1 Picea mariana
AAATGGTAAGATGGCCTGAAAATAACATACCTTAGAACACATCACCAAAAGTCTTCATCCTCCCTTGAAATCCGGCCTTCTTTTACTTCTTCTTCTCTCTGAAATTCGACTTGTATCAAATGAATGTATAATGATGTTTATTTATACCATTTATGTCACTTCCTTTTAGCATTAGGTCCGACCTGACACTTTCTTATTTTCTTTAATTGTCTTCAGGGCCTACATGTACAATTCACTTTGTCATCTTCAAAAATTCATTTCTCCTCAACCATGAGGATCCACGTGACGTGCCACATACCACCGGAAAGAGAATGATGTATACTATCCATCCATGGGTGTTGTATCTTCATTTTCATTTTCCTTCATGTCCAAATAACTTCATCAATCTTCTGGTCCAAAACCCATGACTAGGGTTGACATCAATGACAACAACCAATCTTCCAACAAGAAGGCCTTTTCATCCTCTTTGTAATCATCTTCTTGTGAATTAGTGTAGTTAACACATCTCTCTCTTTAGGGATAAACTACCACCATTCTAGCTAGATTGTGTGCTTTGCATTTTACAATCTTTTGTATTTCAAACAATCATTAATAGAATATGAGTTTAACTATGTTACTGTGTTTCTTGCAATATATATATGTGTTTCCTTGTTATATATATGCCTTCATGTCGTTCTCAATATAATTCAAATCAGTGCTAGATATGTTAATAAAAATTTCTTTTATAGGATACATGTCCTCAAGCATGAGCTTATCCTAAAAGGAAGAAAGGACATAAAACAAAACCAAAAAATGGAAATCATTTAAGTAACAACTATCATATGTCATATGATAGGGAGGAACATAGTGCATAAAATCAATAGAACATTGCTTTGCTTTAGAGAAGGAGAATAATTGATGTCCAGAAATGCAGGTTGAGGAAAAAATGCTCTTTACAATGGATAGAGAATAAGACAAAAATACCATGAGGGTGGTAGTTGTGAATCAAGTCCCGTCAAAGGAAATCAAAAGAGTTCAAGAATTTGATAGCTTCGATTCCGATAAAGAGTTGGCACACCATTTGAATCTTGGACATCTACTTTTTGGATTAGTGTTAGTCATTGTCAAGGACTATTTTCATTAATAGAACAAAAAAGAAATGTGCATTAATATGTAATATCAAAATTTATTAATTCAATATGCACATAAAGAGTGCAATATCTATTCAATCTTTGAACAAAAATAGTGAATTTTTATTAAAAAAAAACTTTTAGAAGTTTATTAAAATAAATATGAATAAACAACAATGGAATAAAAATTTAGATTAAGTTAGTCAACATTTTGTTAATAAATTAAAGAAATTTAAATAATATTTTGTTATTATTAAGTATAAAATATTTAGACATAAAAAAAATTATGAAAGAAAAATTAAATTAACTTAAAGTTAATATTATTTAAATTTTATATTAATTTAATTTTTATTTTTTTTTGGTATGTAAGGGGGGGTCTTTTTTCTATTTATATCTTAACAAAATGTCCCTTTCTAGAGGGAAACCAAGGTAGCTACAAAAAAGACAAAAAATATTATGTCTATAAAAGTATTTACTTAAAACTTCTAGAGCATGACTATAAAATCTATTGAAACTGCTAATAGACTCATATATAAGGAAACATGTAAACTATGACTAGTCTATCCATCATCATGAGTAGGAACCTAGGGAATCTCCATTGGATGAGTTGCATCATGTTGTGGCAAGGGATGAGAAGGCCTGGCAGAGGAGGAAGCCCCTTTGTCACTAGCAATTTGAAAGACCCCTCCATGCTTTTTAACCAACTAGGAGGCCATTGTGTTGAGCAAACTGACCTAGCATTCCAGTGCATCCAATCTTTGAGCTAGCTTCTTCAGTTCACCTTCATTTGGCTTCATGCTTTGGGCCATCAAGGTTTTAACATGCTAATAGAGTTCTACAATCCTGTAAAATTTGGAATCCCTATTCCTAGTGCAACCCACATCGGGGATTTAACTTTTCCCACTTGCCTGTGTACCTCTCTATCCTCAGTGCAAGATCAGACCAACCTTACTTCCTTCTCCAAGATGACTATGGAATCCCTCATTGTCTACTCCACTTCTGATTGATAGTTTTTCGTTGCTTCGTTGGTCATGAGGAAACCTTCATATTATGCTCTGACTCCTTCCTTGCCCTATTCTTTCGGGACTCCATGAGTGTCAGGGAGCCCACCGGTTGATCTCCAGAATCACCACAACAAATAACCAACTTCCCTTGTCTCAGAGTGCTCAGATGCAAGGTGAATTTAACAACAACTACAATCGCTGAACTCAGAATGAGTTCGAGATTCATACCTTGTTTATGAAATCGCCTTCCATACCTTGTCTAGAGGTCGCTAATCTTTTAGATTCAAGGGAGTCCATGGAAATTGTGGTGGCTAAGGCTCAAATTTTTAATTTAGATCATTTTGTAGAAGGAAAGAGGATCCCAAAGGTAGTGAGATCGTCCTCCCAGAGATTGATGTGGTCAAGATTCAATGGTACCCTTTTTCTCTTCCTCCTCCTGTACAAAATAAGATATATATCTACTCATGAAACTAGTTTTATTTCCACTTTGTACACCACTAATTCCTTCCCCCAATAAAACTGTTGGTGTAGAGAAAAACAAAGACTACCCACAAAAGGGCTCAACATTGGCTCTTTCATATGTGCTTCTCTTGCACAAGTGTTCTCATGAGGAAGCATTGACAATAGGAAAATTGGTCTATGCCTAGGTACAATGATTGATTGTTTATAAAAAGTGAATCATAGCATAGATATTTATTCACCATTAAAATCTACAATTATATTGATGTTGTTCTTGCAACTTAACATTTCATTGCTTACTTCTCTTTTTCTCTTCTTTTAACTTTGTCATGATCCGAGGAAACTAGGCCGGTGTTTAGGTGTGTACAAATTATTTACGCTATTCAAATTTTGGCAATCTGTTGAAGCCTTCCTATCCCATTGGCTTTTGACAGAATAAAACTAGCTACAACTCTAGACAACGACATTTATATATACATTTTGTCCCTTTAGAGTGCTCAACCAATGGAGTGTCGTGAGTGCACCTATTGTAGTTATATATTTGATGTGTATCTTTGTAAATTTGTTTATGTTCCATGTCACATGAGTTTTTTACCCCAAGATTCCACCAATTCCACCTCCATAATTTACCTCCATAATGCAATGATTGAGGTTCCTCTAGCCCTTCCCTGGAGGAAATGATGGCCCCACCACCACCACCACATCCATCTTCATGTATTGAATCTTCTCTTGTGCACCCATCTTGTGCAATCAACAAATCCACAATTAGAAACCCTATTTGGCTTGTAAGATATTTCATTTTTAAAACATCAACTCACCTCTAACTATTCATAATTTTCATGTCATTATGGCAGATTACATCATAGCTTGGGTTTATGTGTTATTAAAATCCATTGGTTTGTGTTTTCCTAAGTTTATTTTTTGTCCTATTCCTCTTATTGCTATTTGAGTTCCCGATATCTATGTAATCAATCCACTAGCTCTCAATCGGTTCCCCCTAATAGAGCGATTGTTGTTCCTTTGATTTACCAACACATGTCAATTTCAGGAGTGTTGACCTATCTCCAAGGTTGTTTTTACTATTTCAATCTTTTTTTTATCTCTAGAGTCGACAATCCATGCCATTTTTCATCTTTGCTTGTAATCTCTCCCCGTGTTTTGGGTTTTCTATTTGGCTTGTATTGGCCTTTTTAATTTTAACTTTTTACTGTTTTCTTTTAGTTGGCTTGGTTGAACCCTATGGTTGTCGTTGAACCATGGATAATGTGCTATGGGTGGAATCCAATGTATTAGTCTTTTATATTTATTTATTTTAATTGTTTGCGTTTAGTTGGCTTGGTTGAACCCTATCGCCTTTGTTGAACCATCGGTAATGTGTTGTGGGTGAATAAAATGTGGAGTACGTATGTAGGGTTTGTTTTAAGTATTTAATGCATTGATTAAGGTTCTTGCCTACTCTACTTTTTATCTTTCAATGTGTTTCTTAACATTCTTATCCATTTACTTCATGCGTTTCATACAAAATTAAAGTACATTATTAACAAGCATACTCATCTATGGTGGTCAACATTACTTAGCTCTGCGATTATAAAGAAAAACATGCTCGCTATAGGTTCTTCATTAAGTTAGATAATAAAAAAGACTATTTATAACAAATATTTAACACTATTTAACATAGGCATATTTAATGGTATGTCGATGGAATCCATACCCCATATGCTATGCTACAACATAATGTCAATGAGGACCTAGATGCATCATTGGTGTCAATGAGGAGTCGAGACCTGGATGCATTGTTGGCCCCAGACTACTACCATTCATTGTATCAATTCTAATTTCCATGAAAGAGCTTGTAAATTATAATCAGTTTAACATCAACCCAAATATGGATAAGGGACACTAAATTGCTTCATTTTGGTGAGTTTTTAGACTCAAATTGGATGTGGTCCTCTCTCTGATTGCCCCTTATAGAAGACTCACTAATGTATCATTGATTATAGAGAGTGTGGTTTCTTCCTTCGTCTGTTTGTTGTGTAACACTTCTTGTTATTGGTTGGAGATCGAACCTTGATCACTGGTTAAAAACTCCACCCAATTTACCATTGAACCACATCATAGCCACATAACCACCCATATTAACCTATATAATCATAATATTTTTTTTTAACAATAGAAATCCAACAACATCATGTTTTGTTGCCTCTCATAATTGCACTCCATGAAACTATAGAGAATTCCTAGGATTTTATATATGTGTGATAACCATTATATATTAAACATAATAGGTTGAAGATGTTTTTTTAAGGAGGTGTCACTACTCAAATATAAAATATTTACATGCATAGATTTTTATGGTTAGTATGAGTTTGATCTACACTATTGTTGTTGGTTTTAGGCTGCAAAATATGTTGAGCATGACAATTCCTTCAGTGTTGAGGAGAGAAAGCAATCAAGGGCTTTGAAATTATGTTGTAACCTCAATCATACATCATTTTGTATTAAATTGAAAGACTTTAAGGAAGAAATTAAAATCTATGTTCAAATGTAATTGATTTAGAGAAATAGATAAATTTACACTGTGTAGCTAACATATATAAATTTATAATCTAGATAATTGTGATCTTTCATTTACTGTTGTTATTTGGAGTGATTTTTTTGTTACTACAAGGAGTCTAAATGGAAGGCTAATAAGGAAAGGAATAATCTCTTCTCTTGCTAGATTGGTGTACTATCTGCATAATAGTTCTAGTTGGCACTGGTATAAGGGATTTTATGATTTCAGTTTAACTCCATTGAAAAATTAGTCTTGCTTAGAGGAATTTCCGAGACTTCCTTAATAGTATTGTCAAGTTTCAAAGAATACTGAGTCACACTTTATATATTCTTATGCACATATTGTAGAGCTTGAATCACAAAATGTGAAGGCCTTGTATAGAAGTGCACAAGCATATATAGACAACATATTTGGATTTAGCTTAAAGTGATATCAAGAAATCTCTAGAGATAGAACCACAAAATATGTACATTGCAAAGAACCTTTGTTATTGTTTACTTACAATGTTCTTAATTCTTAAGTGAAATCATCCATTTTCTATCTATACATAGGGAGGTGTGATTGGCATATAAAATTTTAAAGAAAAATCAAATTGAATGTGATATGAAAAACACAAAGCTATGGAAACATGTTCACAAGGATAAACAAATTGGAAGCCTTTGAAAGATAGGTATTATCTATTTATGCAATCATCAAACATAAAAAAAAATTGTATTTTTGTGATTTGTAAATTGTATCCCACCAAAACAATGGTTCAAATTTCACTATATTCACTTTTTGTCAACTCTTGGACAATGTTTCCTACTCTTTAGAAAATGGTTGCGCACTTTGTTTTGAACAATTTTTGGAAACTCGTACTGTTGTTTTTATTTGCAAATAAGATCTTATTTTAAGAAAGTTGTTCCACATTACATATTGCAAGCAACACTATTGTCTTTGGCATGCAAAGACATATATTCGCTCCTTTTTTTGTGCCTCGATAATCATTGGCTTCTCTACTCCTTTACAATTATAAGCAACAAACTTGACTTTGGTGAAAGTCTTTGGACATTCGTAGCCTTGTTGCTTCCATATTAAACTCCAAACAGACAGACACATTGTGTCTCTTACTTTACTTGATTTTTGACATCGAGTAGATGATCATCCTAGAGATTTTTTTTTCAATTCTCTTCATTCATTATATTATATCACAATTGAATAGACAAAAGAATTTCATTGTAAGAATATAAATGATTAACATACTTGTTAGTTGAATGGATAAATGAATTTCATTGTCAAAATGCTAATTATCATCTAGACAAAGGAATTTCATTGATGGAATATTAATGTTTCACATGCTTGTTATTTGGTCATTATTTGATATCAATTGACATTTTTTGTTGTTGTTTGGTTTGTAAGATTAGATAATCCACTCAAATAGTTATATTTTAACTAGAACCTACTATTGGGAATGGGATTAGTATGTTGACTATATGTCACTAACATACAAAACTACATTTTTTTTATCAGCATCATTTTTTCACTGGCATTTGCAGAAGCGTGAAGGTGAAGGTGAAATCAAATTACCAAAACACCCCCCCCCAAAAATTTGTGTTTGTCCAATAGTTATGCATAGCGTGATGTGCCTTTGAAACTCATTGGAAACTATAAGTTCCTTACAGATTTCTACTTTGAAGCAGACAACATAGGCATCCTCTCATTCTCTGCCATTAATGACACCAAGTTCAAATTTAAAAAGGAAGAAAAGATTAAACATCCTAACAGAGGTATCGATTTCAATCTGCTTTAATTTGAAGTAGATTTCAATGCTCTTCTCTGTTGTCAAATTATGTTAAGAAGTGAGAGACCTACAAACAAACACATCTCTACAAAACAAACATTTGAACTTCATATAAGATCTACATGCATACCACCATTCTATTTGGGTTCTCGTCATAGTTACTTGGGAATGTAAGTATAGACACATGACTATTACTCACATAGAAATGAATATGAAGTACATGGATCCAATTGAACAAATCCTCTATTAGTTTATCATAGACCATTCAAAAAACACCTCATCTTTCAACAATGTATCCATCTCAATTCCATTCGGTGATTCCTTTCCCCTCTTAGGGGTATGCTAGTTATGTTTAGGTAGTTGATTTTAAAAGTGGAAAGAAACCAGTCTTTTTGGATGCATTTGACAATCACTAAGACATGAAGATAATTTTTATTTAAATGAATGTTGTGGGGAGATTCCATTTTTTTAACAATAGAATATAGTTGGCTGCGAGATGTTGTTGGCTCCAAAATAATGCTCTTTTATGGATAACATGGATTGCAATTTCCAATGTTCAAATGGATGGATGTTGACGAGTTACATTCACTGCCACCGCAACTGCGTATGCCACTCTAGTAATTATGCCTGACGTGTTCAAAATGCAAACTATGATATGCATACAAAATATGAATGGTCTAGGTGTTGTATTGCAACCTTTTAAACCTTTCATTGTTGATCTAATTATTGATGTTAGCATTTTTTTTGCCAATCTATCTTGGAATTAGGTAATGATAAGATTAACAGTTAATAATATGTGTTTCCTCCTTGGAGGTTGTATTAATTTAATCTAATTTTATTTAAGTTTTTGATCAAATTCTATATTAATTAAATTTATTTTTAAAGATAACTATGTTTTTTGCTTATAAAATTTGACAGATCAAATATTTTATTGGTTAAATGATATGTGATTTATTGTTATTTACGAGTATGTAATTTGTTTTTGGTTATTCATGTGGGTATGTGATTTGTTTTTGGTTAATTGTCAAAATTAAGAAATCATTTAAAAAAATAAATTTATTAGTGTCTACTTTGGAGGCTTTGACTACTCTTTGGCAATGTTGTAGCAAGGCTTTAACATTGCTAACTCTGACAATGATGCGAGAACCTTATTGTTGCCTCATCACCTTGCGATCTCCTCAATGCCTCACCATCGCTATACCTGCAAATTCCACAACATACTACTTCATATCTTTTAAGATTTATAAAGTCAAAGTGCATATTTTATCAAACCAATTCAATGGTCCATTTACAAGATATGGCAGTGGGAGAAGGAAAAATAGCTAATGAAGCACATGAGGTCCTTATGACCACTATCATTTGGATCGTTTGGCTTTGCACCTTGCTCCTTATTTTCACCATCTAGCTTTGGTTCCAATGGCCTCCTTTCCTCATTCTTTGATGACATAGGCTCATTTTCTCGTTTTGTGATGATATAGTTGTACATATTACAACACTCGTAACTTTGTAAAAGTTAGGAGCCTTATATATTACAAAGATATGTTCTTGGCCAAAAAGTGTAGTACAAGTAGGAACCATACTCATGATAAAAACATATAGGAATCAATTCAACAACCTTTACGAGATCAAGTACATTACTACATTAGTATACTTTTTTTGTCCTAAATTACTATTCCTAAAATCAATCCCCCACAATAGAGATCCAATTTACCAGAGAGATTAAAAAATATTTCCTTGTGATTATACACCTACGTTGGGATCCAAAAACTGTCAGTTTCAATTTCTTTCCTTTTTGCACCTGGCTTTGAATTGGATCATGAATTGAACGTGCATGCTTAATCACTGCAATGTTGGGCTAAGGAAAGAACCTGAAGCTTCTTGACCATCATCCTAGGCTACTTGGTAAAGTGTATTTCATTGGCTCCTTCCATTCCAGTAGGGACAAAGGGACATCCTTCTCATCCTATACCTACCTTCATGGAAATAGACCAACGTGGATGGAATGTTTGAGATCTCTCTCTATGTCTAGTTGCCCCTTCCCTAGGAATACATTGTTGCAAAGGTTAGGCAAAGAAAAAAGGAATTGGGGCTGTTGCCAAAGCTAGATGAACTAAAACGTAATCAATTGTAATGCAATCTAGGAGAGGCTAAGGAAAGAACCTACATTCCAAGAAAATTCACTAGCAACATTTTAAGTAGCAAGGATGGAGGCAACCAATATCTTTCCTTAAAAAATCCCACAACATCATGTTTTCTACCATTACTAATACTCACAAGGTAGCTCAAGGAAGCCTCACTCACTAATAATAATCTCAAACTATAAATCCAACTCAAACTCTCAAATCCTCAAACAAAATTCAACGTTGCCTACCTTGTAGGTTGAGGGGTTTGTGAATTCCTACTGCATCATTGTATTGATAGGATCCATATCTAGTGCTAGGGCCAGTTATGTAGGTTTTAAACCTTTTAAAATAATTCAATGCACACACAAATTCTTAGCAAATTATTACATTGGGCCCATTTTCCGACAATTTACCAACGGAAGTTCGTTGCCACAACGTCTCAAGTACAACGAAGTCTACAACCCATTTTTCATAACATCTCCTTCCTCATTGGTTACAACACTACCTCTTTCTTAAGAAGATTGACGACAAACTTCATTGTACCATCAAACATTGGGTGCTCGAAAACAAGTATGGTTGCGTCGCTAGTGCGTCGTAAGATCCACTAACCTACAACGAACGTGCTTTATATTTGATTTAAAACAATTGAATAATTAAACACTCAAGTGACTTGAATTAGTTTATTATTCCACATGATGCCCCATTAAGGAATGGATCATACATTTTAGTAAAAGAATCTCCCCGAGAATTGGATAATTTCACTCTCCTTTCCATAACATTTATAGCAAGATATCCATTTCTTAGAGCTTTCACTTGATCCAAAAATTCATTTTGTAAATAATATCTTCTTATTTTCATGGTATAGATCCATCTATGATAAGTATCCTCATTTGAGAAAGAAGAATATAAAAGATCACTATACTTCCCGAGATTTTCCCCAAGGACCAATACATTAGGTAAAAATGTAAAATATATTATTTGTTTTCAATCACTCGAACATGTGTTTAAAAATATTAAGATACTTCAATCCTCATAGGACCTAGTTGAGTAAATGGGAAATTACCGATATATCGTATTGGCCATTATGCTCTACTATGATGAAAAAACATAATGGGTCATGGATGCTTGAACCATGATAATTTCTCTTCCTTCGAAATTCCTTAAAGTTTGTTTGAATCTCTAGCCACAAATATAGAGTGATCATTTTTGTCACCGATGTCATCATTTTTTTTCAAGACTAGGTGATGGGGCTCTACCTAAATAGAATGAACAATAATAAAGAAGAAGTGGACTAAAGGTTTGATGCATATCACATACTAATATAGTATAATTGATAGGTGAACTACATTCTATATGGAAAGATATTGATTTTGTCAAGATGATGAATAACCAAGCACAAAAACTATTTATCATAAATGATATATTATCGTTGTAACGAAAAAGAAAGAGGTTAACCCATCTTGTTAATATGGGATTTGCTAAAAGAATGGGATTAAACAAATTGAAGAGTTAGACCAACCATAAATAGACTTAGAATTTTTGGATTGTTGATCAAAAGTATGGGGTACAGAGATTTAGAACTTGAAGATTCTTGTTAATTTGATACAAATGAAAGAACATGTATAGTACAATTAATAAAATTATCACGTGAGGTTTCTGCTACATTGTATACATGGGTGAGTCGTACATGGAGAAAAAACTAGTAATTTTCCCATAATATAACCACTTATAACTATTATACCATAGATCATTTCTCCCCCAAAAAACGATATTATGGAATATATTTTAGAGGAACCAAAAGGCAATATAGTGATAAATCCATAATATAGCCTAAATAAAAAATGTATTTTTATCTATACGTTGAAAGTATAATTTAAATTCAATGAAATTCATTTTGAAGGAGATTTTATTGATAGTATCTCTTCTTGTCCCCATGGGGGATAGGGTTGAGTCGATTTTGTTGGTTTCTTTATAGTATTTTTTCCTTGCCTCGTTGAATTGTATAGATTTGTACAAAAATGATTCTATAGAAATTGGCAAAAAAAACTACATGGAAAATCATTAACATCCTTTTCTGCTTTTACGATCTTGTCAAGTATTTAAAGGAAGGTTTGCAATTTGGATTTCTTTTTGGATACCTAGGTCCATTCCTCATTAATGTCTTGAAGCAAATAATCTCCGTTTTTATGATCTAGTCAAGTATTTAAAGGACGATTTGCAATTTGGATTTCTTGTTGGATACCTAGGTCCATTCCTCATTAATGTCTTGAAGCAATATACTTAGTTTGCAAGTAGTAGTAATTACATTTTTTTCATCCAAATTCTCTTCACCTATGCCAAGGGTTGTACAACTTGAAGAGTTATTTGGATTCTCCATTGCAGTCTTACTATGGTCCCTCAAGATAGTGAGATTTTTCATGTCCTGATGCCTCTCCTACTCTAATATGTTAAGCCCCTCATGAGAAAAGGGATTGAATGGATCAATGTTTTGAGGGCCATCAATTATCCCCTCTAGGGAAACAATGTCTAGGCTAACATCTAAGCTAACTTTATCCATTACAATCTTGATGTCTATCTATTGGTGATTTTCATTAGCACCATTCCACCAAGTAGGCCCATGATTGTATTTCCTTTTAGCTGGGGGTCTACCAAAATTTGAGTGTTCCCTCACAAATCTACGATTAGGGAAAGGGGTGATTTTTTACCCTACAAAAAATTAATATCTACACAAAAGAAATTGTTTATCATGTTCTAGCTTTTTTCTGGACATAGTTGACTACATTCAACCAAATATCCTCTAAAATACCTCTAGACAGATTAATTTCTATACATATCCACACATAGGTAATGCACTACCTTTCTACCATTTCAGGGTTGCAAAAGTAAAATTTACTAATACTACTCCCAATCTAATATTGCTATCGTTAAAAAGAATGGCATTTATAGGATACATGTCCTCAACCATCACCTTGTCCTAAAAGGAACAAAGGGCATAAACCAAAACCAAAAAATGGAAATCATTTACTCAACAACTATCATATGATGAAGAGGAATATAGTGTAGAAAATCATTGGAATGATGATATAGAGAAGGAGAACAATTGATGTCCATAAGTGCAAGTTGGGGAAAAAATGCTCTTTATGATGGATAGAGAACAAGACAATAATACCTTGAGGGTGGTAGCTTGATCTGTAAACGAGGGGCTCATAGCCCACTCACTTCACCAACATAGATTCTTTGCGAAAAGAAAGTTATTATCTCTATCTTATCCTTGTACAAGTTGCTCTATCTGCAGATATTCCACTAAGACTTCGTCTTCCACCTTATACAAGGACCTTTATTCTTCTGATTGCTAAGCCTACATGTAATCTATACACAACAATGAATAAGTTGATAACAAAATATATCTCATTGTCCAAAATGCCAATCGGGCCTAAGTAATTTCTTCTGTGTTCATTACTAATTGGAGTGTAGCTTATTTGGACTCACCAAAACTCGAAATGCATATTGGTCTACTCATGAACCAATTACCAGTCCCTTGAGCTCTATTGTGATTTTTCTCAAAGGTAGGCGTTAGGCACATAATTTACCATACTAATGGGTACCCACTTCCAAGCTTCATTTCCTTAGACCATTCCATACTCTAGCGATGGATGCCAATGAATTGAATTCGAATCCACTCCACTTGAAGGACGTCAACCAGGTGGGAGACTGGTCGACCGGATAATATACTGACCAAGAAAATGGAGAGTAGTCGATCAAGGATATTGACAGTTGACTAGCTTAAGAGTTAAGTGGACCAAGACAAGAATCAACGGGGAAGAGTCAACTTGTCCCAACATTTAACTCAATTGGGACATAAACTAAGTTGACCAGAGGTGAAGTCGAACAAAGACAAGTCAACCAAAGATAAAGTTGACCCAACCATGTGCTAATTCGACCAAACAGTCATGAAATGATCAGGTGATGGAAGTCAACTCCAACACAGAGTAAACTGACCCGACGTGATTATGTGAGAAAGATATAAGTCAAATCAACCTAGGATGAAATCTGAGTGACCACCTACAAATTTATTCGTCCAAAGAAATAGATATTAGTGTGCTATACATTCATGTGCCGCCTTTTTGTAAAATAAATATGCCCTAACAATAATAATTCAACCTGACAATTTAAAGAACATCTACAAATGAAGTTAGCCCAAAATTAAGTTGACCAAACTTTCAATGAAACTCTTAAAGGAGCATGAAGTCATCTTGGGTGAATGGAGAAAACCTAGGAAACATGATTATATCCAAGTGATATAAATTCCACTCAATGACTAATTTCAATGTCCAACTCACTTCTGAAGTGCATGGCATTAGAGGATACCTCCCAACAATTAAAAGAATAGACTAGACATTGTTAACTCGCCCCAAGCAATGAAAAATTGACTTGGCAAAGAAAATAAATTGTGGGGATGAAAATACAATTCGAGAGAGTGAGGCATTTCGCCCAGCAAGGTTTACAAACTCCCCAAATAATTAAAAAATGCCCAACATAATTTAAAAATGTCGAGCATCATTTAAAACAACCCAGACAATACAAATTCGCCCAACAACATATACAAAATCCCAGGTAATTAACGGTTGGTGCACACAATGAGGAAATGTTCAATAAAGTGGTAAAATGCTTGAGGAGAGAGAGAGATAATGCCCAATGACCTGTGAGAGAAGAGAGGAATTCTCAAAATAGAAACTAGGCTAAATTACAACAACTATTTAATTACAACACTTAATCTCTATTCACAAGAAAATGGATGACATGTATGATTTTTCTGTTGGGATGGTCTACACAATGGTCAGTCCTAGGTTTCTCAAAGAAAACAAAGACACATTAACTTGAATCAATTTCCATGTGAAGCTATCACAATTACAATTGACACTCTTCCTTATGATCCATTAATCTAACTGAGAGTAGCAAACTCATCACATAAAATTAACCCACAAACCATACTATAAACACAAAATAAATGCAATACATTCCATGAAACTGTGGACACAATGTTTACCCTAGAAACCAAAATGGGAAAACCATATTCGAATGGGATCAATCTTTTGATTTTGACAATCACTAGTATAGTGATTTCTTCCTCTTTGTGCTTCCTCTCTTAGCCAAAAAGAAAAAAAAAATGTTTGAGAGTGAGAGTCGTTGAAGTAATAGGGAGAGATAAGGGGTAAGGGAAGGCCAAAAACCATGGTTATTCACTTCCCATTCCTCATCCTTCTCTCCTCTTCGATTATTTTAATTACATTTAATTTTTCTTTTCTTGTCTTATTTGACTTTACATTGTTACTCATTTACATAGTTTATATACCATCATAGTTTTCTGAATGGTCTTGCAGTTACTGAGTCTTATCCATTCTTGGTTAGGATCCATTTCGGATCAAACTTCCCCATTAAGAGGATTTTGGTCCCCAAACGATGCTGAGGATAGATGAGGGAACTTGCTTGCAATCCAGTTCCTCTCATACCACTTTGCCTTCCTTGCAGTCTTTCCTTTGAGACCAATCTGGATCAATGCACTTTTGTCTGGTCCTATTTAATGTGGCTTTGACTCTAGCTATGGAAAATAGCTCTGGATTTGGCTACTTGCTCTGGTCCCTGGCTATCTCTCTAGATCTATTTTTGGCTCACTTGTTCGACCTTAATCACAATTTGTTCACTTATTCTCAACTTTGAGCTATCTCCAGATCTGAACTTTGGACACACCATCCATTTCCATTTCCTCCTCTATATTGGAGACAATCCATCTTGTATTCCAATGAAGCCAAGTCGAATGTAGGTCTTTTTTCTTAGTGTGACCATAGCACACTTCCATCACATGACAATTCCATAAGGGAAGTGTGGTTTCCTTCTTAAGCTAGGATCAATTGCTTCTTATCGTGGAAACAACTCTTTAGTGCATGCACATGCTTACAAGAACTTCTGGTGTTCTCCAAACATTCTCAAGTTCATTTTCCTCTATGCACCACTCCTTGGCATGTTTCCAAGAAGGGGTTCTTTGGATGCAATATTGAACACAAGAACTGGATTGTGGCCACCCTTGGTATCAACCTATTTTTTTCGTGGTTGTCTCAATGTCCCCCTGCCCTGCTATCTCTGTTAGGAAGATTTCTACCTCTTGGATTGGAGAGGTAGGCCACTCTTCATATTCCACAATCTTCACTCTCCATAGTCTTCTCTTTGCTGTGTGGTTTCTAGGGTGAAGCTCTAGATGAAGTTGCCAACCCTTTTCTTCCCAGTGACCACTCAAATTGTAGTGATGGAAAAAGTTCTTGGAATTGCAGTATGAGTTTCTTGACACACTCCTCCTCTATATGTGTGTAACATACCCATCCATCCACAGGCTGGGCTACACCACTTAAAAATATTATAACACACCCAACCACCAGCAGGCAAGGCACACTGTAGTCCAAGGACTTCATTCTTTGATCTTATCTCAAAATCAAAGGACCGTTCAACAATGTTAGAGGCATGAAAATCACATGCATAAGACAAGATCCATGATACAACATAAGAAGTAAACAACGTGCCATGCACAATAAATAACCAACAGATAGACACATTAAAATACATATCTCAAAGATAATTAAATAAACAATGAAAATAACATTAGACAGAAAACACATAGAGCACGTATCGTTCAAGTAACATTCACCAACTGGCTGCAGACTGAGGACGTTCCTCCCAACCATAGACATTATTGTTCTTTTACTCTCAACAACAGGTCACCCGTGAGCCAGGGCTATGAATCCACA
>JASDQU010256365.1:0-11155 GCA_032191745.1 Picea mariana
AATAATATCCAAGCTAGGGTTCTCATACCCTCGACTCCTATTTATACTAAAAAGAAGCATCTAGAGGAAGATCCTTCTAGAAGCGGAAGCTTCTATTAGGTCTTCTTACATCCGCCTTATTGTATTTTATTGAAAGGTCTTATTAATATTGACCTTTATTACATCCGAATACATTAATCTACCTATGTGCGGGTTAGGACCTTAACACTTTAGCTTATACAAGCCACCTTCTTCTTTTCCAATAACAATTTCTTCTTCCATGGTTTTTCCTTTGGACCACATAAGAACTTCTCCATCTATGAAGGCAACTATGAAGCCTTTCTTCTATAAAGATGAGATAGAAAGTAAGTTCTTTGTCAAACCTAGTACATATAGTACATCCTTCATCTTCATTGGGGTCCCTGAATCAAGTTTGTAATTTGATTCTCCTATTCCTTTGATAGAGTATTGATAATCATCTCCAAGTGTAACTTTCTGGGGAAAATTCTTTTCTGAAAGGCAAGAGAGAATATCTCTTTGACCTGTTATGTGCTTGGAAGCACCAATGTCTATGATCCAAGTGTCCTCACCAGGTGACACCGATCCTGAGAGGGTAGAGATTAATACATAGTCTTCAATATATTCTTTTGTCATCTTCGTGGGTGGCTCTTCATCTTCAACTACATGGGCATGGTGCCTCTTGTTTCTCTTCTTGTATTCTTCTCATCTAGATGGACAATTCTTAGAAATATGTCCCATCTTGTCAAAATGGTAACATTGATAGGATGAGAAATATTTTTCTCTTCTTTGACCTTTCTGAAACTTCTAGAATCTTCTTGGAGGGTGAGATTATTTATGTATGAATTTTTTTGGGGGTTGAGACTCCTTATGAGTTTCTTTCTGGAAGTAAGAGCTCTTTTTTCCTCCTTTAGTATGAGTAGATAGGGCTTGATCTTCATCTCTTGATAGTAATGCTTCTCGATTAACTACTCTTGCTTCTTCTTGAACACATTCTTCCCAAAGACTGTCAAAGTGTAGTTTCTCCTTTCTGGCACAAATGGTTTGGATGAATGCTTCCCAAGGCCTTCTGAGACCATTAAGGGTTGTCATTATAATTTCATCTTCATCTATAGTATCTTCAATTGCTTCTAGTTGTTCTTTGAATTGTGATATTCTAGAGAAATATTCCTGAATTGTTTCTCCTTTATGCATCCTTGTACTTTTGAGTTGAGTTCTTAGATTCATCTTCCAATTGATGTTCCTTCCTTCATATAATCTGGTTAGGGCATTAGAAATTTATTCTAGAGTCTTATTTGAAGCCACTTGAGGAATCAAGTGATCTTTAATAGAATCTGCAATGATTCTTTTGGCCCTAACTGTGTCCTTTTGGTGTTTTTCTTTAGCTAGAGCATCAACAGGTTTTCGTACATCTTCTTTAATGAATCTTGCTAGGTCATTCTCTTCAAGAATGAGTGCAATCCTATACTTCTAGGAACAAAAGTTTTCCACAGCTTCTAGCTTGTCAACAAGCTTAGTGCTTGCAGACATTTTTACCTGGAGCTAGGAAAATGACCAAAAATTGAAAATTCTCAGAATTGAATTTTGAACTTACCAGGAGGTGTGTTTGGCTGAGGCGTGTAGCCTAGTGCAGTTATATTAAGAAAACCCAAATTTTTCCCCTTCAAACTTGACCAACGTATTTCTGGATTGGTACTTCTGGTTTTCTGGTACTTTTGATACTGGTGAAAACTAGGGTTTCACATTTCGGGAGTTCTATCCACTGAAAAGGTGTGCTGAAGGTGCCAAAAAGTTCCTTGGGATAGGCCACACTTTTCTAGATGACTTTTGGGATGAAATTCCTCTTTAATAAGAACGAGAAAAAACATGCTAATTGTTTTATAGACGCTCTGCTCTTCGGTTTGGGGTTTCGGATTCGAAGCTGAACGACCACACTCCCAGGCCCGTGAGGGCCATGATTCAGAAGGAAGGGGGGCACGGCGGTGCCTCCTACATTCAAGCTACAACAAATGGAAGCATTGGCAAGGGGTTCAAGCGGCCGCCCTTTGAGCCGTCGCTGGATCTGCGTGCCACACTCATCACAGAAAGCACCTTTAAGGACCGCGAGATGGACATCGACCCGGAAAAATCAGGGGCCCCTACTACAGCATCGACACCTTGGCTTCCTGGTAAGTGCATTCCTCAAGCACCGTAGCCTCCGAAGTACACAGTCAACTCTCCGAGGATAGAGGAGCAAAAACAGTACATGAGAGACCACACTCTTGTAGGGAAATTCCTAGGGTTATGGTCGTCAGAAAGGTATTTAATCAAATGGATACAGTACTGGTGGAAACCAAAAGGGAATTATGAATTACAGCTGGGCTCAAAGGGCGTTTTTACAATCATACTGCACAATCTCGAGGACCGCACTCGCATCTTTGATGGGGTACCATATTTTTTTAACTCAACCGGGCTCTTCTTAAGATTTTGGACTGAAAGATTCAGCCCTGAAAAATAAGATTTCACCCATGCTCTAGTGTGGATCCATCTGTACTCTCTTCCTCAAGAGTTCTGGTTGGAAGAGGTCCTGGCCGGTATAGGAAACACTATTAGAATATATGTGAAGTCATCAGAAGCTACTAAACATAGACGATACACCTCGTATGCACGTATCTATGTGTACTTGAATATAGCAAGGCCATTACCAGGAACCATCATCCTTGAGTACCAAGACGAAGACTGGTTACAAACCATTGACTACGAACACATTCCCTTCTGATGTCGGAAATGCCATGAACATGGGCACCTGTTCAGAGAATGCCCCCTCAATGCAGCTCACAAAGAGGGAAACCCAGAAGACGGAAAAGACAAGCGGAAAAGACAAGGACGAATTCATTCAACCAAGAGGGAAAAGGTGACAAGCTGGGTGGAAGCAGCAAAATCAAGTAAGTAAATATCCCTCCACCAATAACAAATTTTCTATTTTACAAGATCAACTCGAGGACCCTGCAACCAAACTAACTCCTAAGGAGATCCCTGCGGATAACCCCTCCCTTTCTAAGGGACAGGAGGAAGATCGAAAATCACAAGGAAAGGAAGTCGACCAGGCTCCAAAAACCACAGCAGAGGACCCGAAGGATCTCTTTCCAATCGAGGATGGGGATGCAGATATGGAAATCGAAGAGCAAGACCTGGCCGGGGTGGACTTGGAACACCTTGAACATGCCTACAGACAGCAAAAACTATATACAATACCTAGGGATCAATTGAGGAAAGTACATAAGATTTTTCTTAACTCCTCCGCTGGCTCCTCAATGCGATCCAGCAAGGGCTTAGGGATACAGGGCAGTCAATCAAAGAACCAAGGGAAAAACCAGAAAGACGACAAGAAAAGAGGTAGGAAGTCTACAAACAAACTCATACAGGAAATAGGGCATTTTATGGTCAACTCAGGGCAAATGCACCTAATCTCAGACAATTTTCCTCCCCTCCCCACCCGCCCTTCATCATGAAGATTCTCTCTTGGAACATTAGAGGCCTCAATGGACGTAGCAAACAAAAATTGCTACAGGATATGATCTTTGCAGAGAAACCGGATGTATTATTACTTCAGGAAACGAAATGCTCAACTGAAGACATGGATAAGCTTCTCCCCTACTGCTGGAAGCAAGGGGAAGCTGTGTCAATAGCCGCTACAGGTACAGCTGGAGGACTAGCTGTTCTTTGGAACCTAGCCACAATGATGTTAGAAAACTTCCTTACCACTCGATGGTCTATTACCGCGGATTACAGACTCATAGGATCCAATAAACCGAGCCACCTAACCAATGTATACGACCCAACCATTCCCAGGGAAAAACAGGCCTTCCTCAGAAGCCTGGAATATCTCTCAAACCTGATCAGACACAAGCATTGGACCATAGGGGGAGATTAAAACCTCTTTCTAAACCTGGAGGAGAAAAGAGGGGGCTCCCGACACCTGGATCGAGACATCCACGACTTCAACAACATCATAGACAAACTTAACTTGATTGACTTGGAACCCATCAATGGCACCTTCACCTGGACAAATAGAAGAACAGGATCACACCAGATTACTTGCAAAATTGATCACTTTCTAATCTCTGACTCCCTCATGTTGGAAGGAATCACCATGGAGGCAAGTATACTAAATATTCATGGCTCGGACCATTGGCCCATCCAGCTGTGGATAGAAGTGTCGGCGTCACCAGGGAGAAAACCTTTTTGGTTCGAGCAATTTTGGCTCAACCATCCAGACTTCCAAGCCAAGATCCAAGGCTGGTGGGAATAGGCGGAGGTTACACAAGGCTCCAAGATGTTCAGATTTTAGCAAAGGTTAAAAAATCTTAAACAACTCATTAAGACCTAGAATAAGGACACCTTTAGCAACATCTTCGACTCCCAATGGAAATTGTCAGAGCAAATGGAGAAGATACAAAATCAGATCTGGCAACAAGGCTTAACGGACGATTTGAAAATCTAGGAAGCAACAATTGCACAACAATTGGCCGTCAGGAAAGCACAGAAAGAGATTCTATGGAGGCAGAAGTCACGCATCTAGTGGCTCAAGGAGGGGGATCGCAACACTAAGTTCTTCCACAGATCTACCATGCAATGCCACCACTCCAATATAATCACGCAATTAACTTCCGATACCGATGAGCACATACTTTCCCATGAAGACATAGCAGCAACATTGACTGACTACTATAAGAACCTTCTCACGGAGCCATCTTCGAACAGATCGGAAGCCATAGCCAAAATAACGCAGCATGTGCCTTCCCTTGTCACCAAAGAGAAAAACTTGGCTCTATTACGACCCTTCACAATCGAGGAGGTGGATCAGGAACTGCGAGACACTCCCAAGAGAAAAGCTCCTGGCCCGGACGGATTTACAAGAGATTTCTTCCACCAATGCTGGCCAATGATTAGAGAGGAGCACTGGGAGATTATTGAGGACTCCCGTGCCACTGGACAGGTCCTTCAAGCTCTTAACACTACTTTCCTCACTTTGATACCCAAAGAGGGGTAGGCTCACCACCCCAAGAAGTTCAGACCCATTGCCCTCTGCAACGTCATCTATAAACTTTTGACAAAGGTAATAGCTCGCAGACTCAAACCCATTCTGCCCACCATCATCTTCCCGGAATAATCTGGCTACATCGAGGGTAGACAAATCTTGGACAATGTTATTCTGGCTCATGAGGTGATTCACTCTCTACAGAAAACTAAAACGCCAGGTATGCTCCTTAAATTAGATCTCTCTAAGGCCTTTGACAAGATAAGTTGGGCTTACATGAGGGAGTTGCTCCTCGCTTTTGGCTTTGATAAGCTTTGGGTGACTTGGATCCTGAACCTCACCTCTACTGCTTTCTTCTCCATCCTTGTCAATGGCGTCCCCTCTCGTCCCTTTACCCCCTCATGAGGAATTAGACAGGGAGACCCCCTTTCCCCCTTCCTTTTCATTATCATGGCGGAGGGTCCGAGTCGAAGCATTCGAGCGGCAGTAGCAAATGACACTCTGGAAGGCCTATCGCTGCATGGCATCTCCCCCCTTATCTCATATAGTCAATTCGTGGATGACACGCTCCTGATGGGAACCCCAACGGTCAGGGAAGAAAATACCATTCTCCAGATCCTCCAGACTTTCTCAAAAGCTTCAGGTCTAGACTGCAACAAAGACAAATCCCTCATTTTCTTCTTCAATACGGCCCCTCCGATCCAGTGCCATATCTCTGATCTCTTAGGTTTCCAAAGAAGCTCCCTTCCATCCAAATACCTGGGAATTCCTCTGATCGATAATGCCCTTCAGAACTCCTCCTGGGAACATTTGCTCTCCTCTTTTACCAAGAAGATCTCTTCTTGGACCCTAAGAGCTCTTAACCTTCCCAGTCGGCTCACTCTCCTTTGCGCTGTTCTCCGGGCCCTTCCCACTTATCTCTTCTTGGTGTTGGCAGCTCCTAACTTTGCACTGTCAACTATCAAAATCTTGCAGAGGAACTTCTTGTGGCAAGGTCTCAACGCAGGGAAGAAAATAGCGCTTGTCAACCGGGACAAAATTTTCCAGCCTAAAGAGTAAGGAGGACTCGGACTAAGAGATCCTAGCCTCATGAATAAAATCCTCAGCGCCAAAATTTGGTGGAGATGGCTCAAGAAACCTAAGGATCTATGGGCACAATTATGGAGGAAGAAATATGCATCCGAGATAGTAGAAAAAAACCTCATACGCTGGAATGGGGACACACCTAGGTCCCTAATCTGGGCAACTGCCAAACAAAACAGACACCTCATCACCTAGCATGCCTTCTAGGAAATCAGAAACGGGAAAACCGCCTTATTCTGGAAAGATTCTTGGCAGCAATGGCCCACTCTGGACCAGGAGGACTGGGCCGGGAAAATTTGCGCTCCAGCTACGCAGGCGGGTCTGACAACAATGGCAGATTACTGGAGGGATGACCCACAAGATAACACTTGGTGGCATTGGCTAGTGGATAGGCAAGGCTTGAACCTAGATGGCCAAGTGGAATTAGGCCCCTATCAGACCGAAATGATCAAACGAAAAATCACCAAGCTCACGGGATAGGATATCCTCAAATGGGGATATAGGCCAAGAGGCACCTACAGCACAAGAGAAGCTTATCACATAAAGGTCCAACCGAACCTGGAACCTACAAGAACGGTTTGGCAAAAGAAATGGAGCCTTAGACATTGGCCCAAAATCACTCTCTTTCTTTGGCTGGTAGTCCATTCAAGCATTCTCATCTGGGACAATCTCCCTAAGAGAGGCTTCGTGGGACCCTCAATGTGCATACTTTGTGGGGAGGCAGCCGAAACCATGAATCACCTCCTCACCTCTTGCCCGTACATGGCACAAATCTGGGACCAAAGTGCGCTCATCATGCGCACCTCGGACTTTGTTCGAGACAACATCGTCGACACCATTACCATTTGGAGGGACCAGCCGTTTCACTCTCCCCTCCTTAATCGTATCTGGCAATTGATTCCTAGCTTCGTCCTTTGGCAGGTTTGGAAGGAAAGGAACCGAAGACTCTTCAGGAACACCTTCCTCCCTTGGCAACAGTGTTGGACTAGCTGCCGCCGTAACATCCTAGAAACTCTCAAGCTCCACCCTTGGACAGAAAAAGACATGACAAGCAACTCGTCTGAAACCCTGATCCTCAAACTTTGGCTGCCTATCCCCCTCCCCCCTCTCCCCCCCCCCTCCATCCCTGCCCCTTCCCCCACCCTCAGCCCCTCTTCTTGGTCAGCTCCACCGGTTGACTTCATCAAACTCAATTTTGACGGGGCCTCCAAAGGCAATCCAAGGGCTGCGGGGTATGGAGCAGTCTTTTGAAATCATCATGGGCGCATCATTCTTATCAGCGCAGGTTCTTTAGGCTATACCACGAATAATGTGGCGGAACTCTGGTCACTCACTCGGGGACTGCAACTTTCCAAGGATCACAACTTCAATTAGCTCATGGTAGAAGGCGATTCCCAAATCATCGTCAATCTCCTTGGAAGACTCTTAAACGGAGCTAATCCAGACAAAATCTCTCCAAGCTGGAGACTCTCGCATGGGCTAAATACCATAGTAGAGTTACTGCACTCCAACCAGGTAGTAATACCTGCTCATGTCAGAAGGAAAGCAAATCAGGTGGCAGACTACTTGGCTAATACAGGGGTGAATTGGGAGGGACCGAAAATCCTATGCAACACTTCTCTAGCTCCGGAACACCCCATTATCCATCAATGCATACGCCAAGAAGTGGAAGTGGACAAGCACTCGGATGGGGTGATGGAGCTAGACACCTGGCGCATAGAGGAGACAAGGGGAAGCCAGCAGTGCACAGAGCCATGTGCTCGGCTCGTGCCCACTGCTGTTGTTACCCCCATGCATTAATTTGGTTTAACGTCGATGGGAGGGGCATTTAATCGGGCTCCCTCGACCACCTTTTCACAAGGAGCAATGCCACGGATAGTCTGTGTTTTCATTCGGCAGTTTGGGTCTAGTTCTGCCGGTGTGCTTGTGATGCTTTTACCCCTCTGGCCACTCCCCACCTTCAACCTCGGTTCCGCAGACCTCCCCCATCTGCCAGACCTCACCATGCCACGCCTGTCACTTCGACTGCGACCACGCAGGGGCTCTCCCTGGCATCCTCGGAGGCCCCGCAAGTCTTCTTCATCCTCTGGTTCGTCTCCCACTTCAGCTTCGTCACTTCAACCCCCTTTGTCAAACATCCACACTCCCCCCACCTTCGACTGCTTGGCCATTATCGACACCAGCCTGAACCCTTCTTGGCGTCACCCATCTGGGCATGGCCCCTCTTCCTCCAAGTAATCCTCTCCTCCTCCTGCGCCGGATTTGGTCTCAGCGAAATCACCCACGGGGATGCCTGGCCATGGTCGTTCAAGCAACAAAAAGAAGTCACAGTCCTCCAACCTGTCACACGAAAGCCTCACCATTTTGCATGATTTGGTATTCGAACTCCATCATGGAGTGGAGGACCTTCAGTTCCAAGTTCATCAGATGGAAGGGCAGTTGTCAATACTCCTTCAGCTTCTCTCAAACCACCACGAAGCCTCTCCAGCAGGGTCTGACGAAGCACCTCTCATTGCAAGCGATCACGAGAGCAGCCATCAGCAGGAAGCTGTAGAGGATAACAAGGAGACTGGTCTGCAGACGTTTGAGCCAACTTTCATGGACACCGACAGGCAGGAGCAAACACTGGCGAGCAATGCAAAATCTGTCAAGGGAACGACTCAGTCGGAGGTCAAGGAGATGATAGGCTTTAGTCTGCAGGGGCACACCCCGACGACAGGTGTTGAGACGGCTGCTCACAAGGACAAGTGCACCGAGGCCAACGACATGCAGTGGGCACCCAGTGGGACACCTATCATCGAGGAGCCATGGCCAGGACTTCTGCCAGATTATGTGCCAGATTATACACCACTTATATGACCCCTCTAGGGGAATGCTTCTTGCTTTCAATTTTACTCTAGGGACCTTCATAATAGCTAAATTGTCTGTTTACGCTAAGACTGATAGGAACTCTGCTACTCGAATTGGCCGGTTGGATGAACTGGTTTCTCCTTCTGGAGCAGTTCAATAATTACAACCGGTTGACTCTAGTTTTTTGTACTCTTGGTTTGGTTTCTGGAAGGCTTTATATATAAAATACTTACTTATAAAAAATAAAAAATTCCTCTTTAATAAAAAGCCTTAATTTTATTGTACGACAACAATGACATTTTTCTGTATCCAGTGAAAGATACTCTCTTCAGCTTAGCTCTGATACCATGTTAAGGTTTAATCTATTATTAAGTTTCTTTTCAATTTACTAGATAACCATAGCATGGATAGGATCACTGAGAGAAACGCAATCACAAGATACACAACATTTATCTTGGGAAACCCTCATGGGAAAGAAAACTCGGCAAAAACTTCCTTAATATAGATAGATAATACAATGCCAAGATAATAAACCAAACACTAGAGAATATCCTCTACTAAGCAATGCACCCCTCTCTCTTCCTTCTTCCGGTAACTGGTAACTGCAGCTTCCTTCAATACTTTCTCACTAGATGAGTGAGCTGAGTGAGTGAACAAATGAGGCAATGGCTTCCTTTATTTATACAAACTGGCAGGTGCTGAAAAAGTGTCTCTTCGCTAGGTAAGGCCGACTTGTCTTCTTAGTGGTTACAACCAATTTTAATTATCCTGGGGCCAACTTCTCAATTTTCATAATACAATTAGGGTTTGACCAATCCGCAAAAGGGGATTTGGTCAATTACAATGCTCAACATGATCAATCCACAAAAGGGGATTGATCTAATGAATAATAAATAGAATACTCTTTGCAGTTACAATATTTCAACAAAACTAAGGGGTGGAGATTGTAATACCCCAAGTCTGAGCCCCCAGTTGAATTGTAAATATGTTTTATAGGCTAGTGAACCAAGTGATTATAATCTAGGAAGCTTATGTGATGATTAGGCTGAAGAGCCTAGATGCTAAAGGCCAGTGAGTCTAATTTTGTATATGTAAACACTCATATCATTAATATAATACATCGCTACGTGTAGACCAGCCAAGATAAAGAGTATGGGGGACTAAACTCCACTAGGTAGGGAAAGGAAGGGGATAAGAGCCTAGAAAGGGGCTAAGCTAAAGGGCTTAACTCTAAGGGAATATTATATTATTATTCTAAAATACTAAGGCAAGGATCAATCTCATATGATCATAAGTTCTTATGGGAAGTGGAAGGATCCACAAGTGGAGAGGAACGAATTCCTGGAGGGCCATGTGTCAATCAGGGCGCATGCAAATATATGTGGGGAAATTAGTCTGTTTTCCCATATTTTCCCCTTTCACAAGCACACTCTCTCAATGATTCACACACTCAACTATATTCTTCATCAGTCTACCTTTGCATGATTGTTTTCCTCCATCCTGCACGCACTCCTAAAGATACCCTGTACTTTTCTCGTTACCAAAAGTAACCTGTACGCATCCCGAGAGGAGTAGCCCACTTGTACCTTGCTTTTATGGGCAACGCCTAAACCAAATCGGAAGGTTGTTGCTATTTCCATCACCTGTTCCATACCTGAATTCTTTTGATGCCTTAGCTGAATGCTACTGTTGTTTTCATAATTACCTGTAACTGGTTGACTTAGCTATGGAATGAAGAAACGGGTTGTCAGGCCCATGGATTTGAAGAGGCAGGTTGTCATGACCATGTATTGAAGAGACGGGTTGTCATTACCATGTTTTGAAGAGGCAGGTTGTCAATCCAATGAGAAACTCTGTCTAGGTGAGAGAGTTTGTTAGGGAAGTGATTTTCCTAAGGGAGCCCAACTGTAGCTATAGTGATATGAGAATTCATGTTTTCCCTATTGCTGAAGCCCTGGAAGGGAAGTGGGGAAGTTGAATGACTATTGAGCAGAGAAGGGGAACACTTCCTGGGGTGGGAAAAACATGTGGGGAATGAGATGATGTAGGTTGTTAGTTTGTGTTAGGGTCCTAACCCGCACATAGGTAGATCAATATATTTGGATGTAATAAAGGTCAATATTAATAAGGCCTTTCAATAAAATAGAATAAGGCGGATGTAAGAAGACCTAATAGAAGCTTCCGCTTCTAGAAGGATCTTCCTCT
>JASDQU010256366.1:0-15943 GCA_032191745.1 Picea mariana
AATTTAATTAATTAAAAAAAACCTATCTAGACTCGACGAAATTCCGCGAAACTTTCTACACTATCTAGCATGGTCATTTATATCATTCCTAAACAATAGCTACCAAAGGATGAGACCATTAGAACGTCGTTCACCACTTTGGAGGAATTATTGCATGTGTGAGGGAAAAACTCATGGGAAATCAACCAGGCTAAAAAGCCCAGTTGACAACATGAGGATAAAAAACCCTCGGTGAAAAGAACTCTCGCAATGAAAACATCCCAAGGTACCTGACCTAACTATGATCCATGCAGACTTATTACATTATTAACCCACGCAGGGGTGCGGAAATTTCGTTTACAAAATTTAGTGCTGGAGCATAAAATGCCCAAGTAGAACCAATACTGTCTTCAACATATTTGCATCTGATGATGCATACTTCATGGCACATGAGTTGACCCCCTAGTTGAATAGGCGGTCAACAGGAGGTTAGGCCCAGGGGAAACGTCCCCGATAACTTGGAGTTTTGAAGAGGCAAAATTTAAAAGGACAAAAGTAAAGTTCCCCCTTCACAGGTCACCACCAAAACAGATAGTCTAGGCTAAACAGCCAATAATGAAGTGAAGGCCCAAAGAGGAACACCTGCCCGAAACAAAGCAACAATAAACCAATATATGCAAGCTATGATTCAATGGATTAGTACTTCATAAGACTATCTGATATCAATATATAAGCAATTATAACAACAAATATTGACAAAGTCAATGTTTATTAATATAGCAATGAAATAATAGCACTCCACCAATAAATATCAAGATGATGTAGCAATCAATGTATCCAATCAATCCTTCATTCAATAAATGCATTAAACAACCATCCAATTGCCTATAAAAGGAATATTGTTGCGTCAAGATGAAGTAACCAAGGGTGATGTCAACCTTCTTAGGGTTAGTAGTTAGTTAGGGTTTCAATTCAAAACATAGTTTGAGAGTTTGTTTGATCACTTTCACTTCAACACTGGAGGTCTAAGATCAGTGCCTTTGGGCTAAATGGAGTCAGAAAGTGAGGGACGCACAAGTTGAAGGGGACGAGATTCCAAAGGACTAGAGGGAAAGGTTTCAAGGTGCTGCTAAAGCAGAGCCTCAAAGACGGAACCCTAGGGGAGAGAGGCTCACTTCGGTGTTGCTAAAGCAAGGCCTCGTGCTCTCTCCTCCTTCCCGGCAAACAACCAGCTTAATGAAAAGGAAAGTCAAGACAAGAGAGTTTAAAGAGGGAGAGTGTTGCTAAGGCAAGGCTCTTTCATCAAACCCTAAAAGAAAACGGCCCTAGGTGTAGATAACCTAGGCCTGGGACGTCCTCTTCCTCTTGAAGTTGAAAGGTATGGTTAGCTTAAGGGAAGAAGAAAGAAGGAGTGTAGCTATGGCTAGGCTCTCTTCTTCTTCTTCAATGGCTGAAAGGTTTTTCTATCATGGGACATGAGACAACGACCTACTTGTGTGTTTGTCCCCTAGGGTTTTGATTCAGCAATAATTATAAATAGATGCAAGAAATTAAACTACAACCATTCAATCAAGAAGTTTTGCAGAAAAATACTTACAAATCATCAAGAAAATAATCATGCAAACCCTAGTTGTAAACCTTCCTTCAAGAAAAACACCATAGAATGCTAAGACCACAATACTGTTTTTACATTAAATTGTCAAATTAAAACCCTAACTGAGTTGTAAAAAAGGTAAAAACCCCTTCAAGGGAGGCGCTAGCCCCTTTTAGGGYAGATGAGACATCCAAGAGCAAAACGTTAGTCCCCTGGGGACCTCTCCAACATGCCACATGTGCCATTGCTGCCCAGTCTGCCTCCATGAATGTCCATGAAGTTGGATGACATTATGSTGAGGATGGGGGCATCCAGAGCCTTCCAAGGCCAATGTTCCACTGAAAAGGGGTCATTCCCCCTAGGTCGAGCTTTGCCAAAGTGCCTCTGATGGAATGTCCTCTTCTTCTCCGGTGCAAGACCCTAATCAACCACTGTCCTATCTCTGCCCCCTGATGGGGTCTCAACATCCATCTGGTGGGCTCTTCAACCCCATGGAGGTCCGAACTGATCATCTCCCCATGTGTACTGGTCCAAATGGTACCTGTCCGTCAGGCATGATCCTGCACATCAGAAGTTACGCCCTCCATGGGCTCGTCAGTCACCGGGATCATAGCAATGTTAATCATGTTTCATCATCAATATTATCAAACATATGCATAAGACCCTAATACATCAGTCAATAGCTCAAAGACATTACAAAAACCTACAATACAAGACCAGAGAAAAAGAAAAGACGTCTTATTGGGCTAGTATCCACAAGAAAGGGGAAGTTTCCAGGAAGGTTTCATCCAAGCCATATAAGTGAGGTGATGTGGCTAGGGGATGTCCAGACATGTGGGTGAAGTGAGAGCTAGGGATGCATAATATTATGTGTGGGTGTCTTTGTAGAAGGTGAGCTGTAGCTGTCATGGCTGCAATTTTTCCAAGCCTGTTCTTGCCTTTATTCTTTTCTTTTATTTTACTTTCTCCTTCTTTTTCTTTTTTATTCAAGGGCTAACCAGAGGACACTGCCTTGGCATGGTGACCAGAGCTGACAGTGTTACCCACAAGTACTTTCACAGAGATTATAAGGCTAGCTCGTGATGAGAACCCCTTTCGCTTGGCCATGCAACCAAAGGTCACTGCCCTGGTGTGGTAACCAGATGGTGGCAATGTCATACTGTTAGGTACCCATGAATCTAATAGGCTGGCTCGTGATGAGACCCCCTATCCTCTTGACTAGGTCTTCTTTATATTTTCCAGGTCCCTCTAGTTTCTTACCGAGAGACTTTTTATTGCCTTCTCGGGGATCCCTGGGCGAAGCATCTCGAGGTTTTATTTCTAGGCTTTTATCTTTTACCAGCTGCTTTTACCTTCTGGGCCTTTAGCCCCTTCTTCCCTCGAGATAAGGTGCAATCCTACATACAGGTCAACCCAATGCCCGGACAAGGGGAATGAGACAAGTGAACGGAAGATAAGATGAAATAGTGGTGCTATGAGGGGAGCGGACGATGGCTTTTCAGAAATCACCCAGTGGCAAACCCAGGCCTATGGGCACAGGCTTGCTAGGATACCCTGTCAATCTCCCAGATCATGGTCAAGTGGGCTAATGTAAGATCCAAGCGGTTGTTAGAGATAAAAGGAATCAGATGCATATACTCAAAGGTTTTAATGATCAAAAGTTACACATAACATGATACCTGGACCAATTACCTCATGGAGCAAGAACCTCCTCCGATACAAGACCAAGCCGAAGGTGATGGATGCTGCTGCTACTGACAAGACGAATCTGATGAGAGAAGAAAAGGATGGGCCCTTCAGGGCTTTGCTCAGGTCAATCCTGCTCTTGGTACTCCATGTCTAGGAACTATGGGCCTTGAGACATGATCTCCTCGTTATCCCTAAAAATCAGGGATAACACAAACTATTTAAATTATTTGTTTAAAGCAAACTAATAACACTTTTCAATTCATTTATTTTGCCCCACCTTGCAAGAGAGTGGCCCCAAGCCATTCCTTGCAATAACGGAAGGCTTGTTTTAATTTAAAATCATTGCTCAAGTAATCTTTGTGTTCCCAACTTTTTCCCCGTATTCTCTCCCCTTGCCACTTAGTTGGATCCTGGGTGACAAGAAAAGGCAAAGGTTGGAGGTAGTAATTAGGCATCCAACCACTTATTGCTTTTAGACCATAAAAGAGAAGACTTGGAAAGAAACTCGGGGTGCTAGGTCAGGGATGATCTCACGGCACTAGGTGTCCCCCGGGTGGAGTACCTTGTTCTTTGGATTTGACCTGTGGAAGTAGGGTAGGCCTTGGTGCCATACTTCTTGAGCACCCAACACTTCCTTTTGGTTAAAAGAATAACGGTTTTGGGGTAGTCACATAGTTTAGGATACAATCTCTCACATCTAATCGCCCTAATCAAAGTGACACATAAAATCTATTAAAATCATGCTACACCCCACGATTCTCACAACATAACATTTCAATTTCATTTTGCAAGCAATCTCATGGTGGTGTGATCTATTTTCCAAGCAAGTCATTTGTTTTAAACAAGTATTCATTTCAAGTTTTACAATCACACTTAAAGGCAATTTACTTTTCATATGTTTGGGCAATTCAAGCAACTCATATTTCAAGCAATATCTTCATTGTGATATCTCATGTGATTGGTCTAATTTCTAATTTCCTTTGTATATTTGTAATATCATTATTTGTGGTTACTTCTTTTTCACAAAGTTTTATGTATGATATATTTCAATCATTTCATTTTCTGAGTTGAATATTTCTTATCTTAGCTATTCTTTAATTCATCTTATATGTATTGTGCAATAATCTAACTTATCTTGCTCATTTTAAGCTATCTTGTATATTCAATTTGTATCTCTCATTTTGGAATAATCTCTTTTGTATCCTATAGCATTTTTATCTCTTGTATAATTGTATTTAATTCTTTTGTTGTATCATTTAATTGACCCCTTGCCCAACCTTTAGGCACTAGTCTTAGTTGACCTTAGGGAAAGGTTTAACTCTCATTTAAAGATTTTCATTTGCATTGTTGCTTGCCATATAGGCTAGCTTCCCCTCACCTTTAATAAACTAAAATTAACTCCTAGAATCCATCTAATAATTCATCTAGTAACTGGGGTCTACCCCCCTTTTGGCTTCCCTAGGAGTAAGCCTAGATGGAAGAGGTTCAAGTCAAAGTGACAGCGTGGGCTTTAAACCTAGGCATTGTGCCTCCAAGGACACACTAAGTGAGAAGGAATTAGCTCACGTTTGCAAGTGTGTATAAGGACGACAACAACAAGTTATGATGTCATGAGAGGAATGGTGCAAGAGGGAGGAAATGACTGATTGAGATGACTTTGCCAGGCAATACCCTGTCTAATTAAAATAGTGTAGACTTGAACTGTCCTATGCCCTGGAAATTGATTATCTGTCAAGGTACTAGTTGGAATAGTTCCATTAGAAAATTAAGTAAGGATGAGCAGAGTATCCACGAGAAACTTCTGGCATGACCCACAAGGTCTTGGGGGAGAAGACACGAAAAGAAGGGTGCAGGGATAAACAAAAGTAGGACATGGATGGGTATAGATCGGGAGCGTTGGAATTAGACAAAGGGAGATCTCCGGTTCAAGTAATAAGAAGAGAAGAATTAGCAGACACACCCTGAAAATCTTGCAGAAATCCTCTCGTGGCATCATACCCTGGCTCGGGGGTGGCTGGCTATAACAGAGTTTAGCGTCGTCTTTCCTATGGCTAGGTGGAGAGCGTCTCACCCTTTAGTAGTAACCAACATATCTCAATTTATGTAGATAAGTAACTAGTCTATCTCTGTGTATTGATTTAAATGCATGTATGGTTGAATGAACAATATGACACTTTTGAACATGAATACTCGAACTCTGAGTTTAATTGTGTATTCTGGAGATGTCCTGTAACTGCATAGAGTATGTATCTGCATAAAAAGTCTCATATTCCTGATTGCAGGCAGCCTATGTCTTCGGTAATATAACTACAAATAATATGTCTATGAGAAATCTTGTGTGATTGATAAATATAAAAAGGATATGAACTTATATAGTAGTCATGCATGTGTATAACCTAAATCTTTGTTCTAACCTGAGTGAAAAGACATCCCTACTTATTGTATGCATCGATGTAATCTTTCTCGTATAAATTTATATATACTTGCGTGCATTCCTGTGCATCACGATTTTGGGACGCCTGAAAGTAACAAGTCCTTCGGAAATGGGGGGCTGTAGAGAGACCCTGGGAAACCATAGAGTGCCTTGGACAAGCATGAGATCCCTAAGACTCGACAAGTCTTGTAAAGGACTCAAAGGAAAACTCGTGAAAGTGGCTAAGTCCTGGAGCAGACTGCTAAGCCAGAGGAAAAACCCTAACTCACCTCGGAGGATCGCGACCATTGATTTGGCACGTGGATAAATCTAGCCCTTTGATCGTAGCAAGGGTGAGATTCAATCTTGATCATCGATCTGACGGAACAAAGAGATCCTGACCCTCCATCAGAGTAGGGTGTGATGCTTGTGGAGGGTGTACTTCGAATCAACGAGGATCGTTGATCTGTCGAAGGGTGGTTGTGGAAGTTTATGGATCGTTAGACCCGTCATGGTGGAGGTGGTCGGAGTTGAAGGGCATATAAGACCAGTTATGTGGACAAACTATCTTAGTGACATTTTGTATAAATAAGCGATCATAAGATCTCATTTTAACATAACTCTCCCATTGTGAGAAGTAGAGGACTGAAATTTTCGCTACCTTTGGAGTTCTTCTTGTCCCTTGTGCTATGGAATGGTTTCTTTGGTTATGATGATCATGATGCGCTATCTCTTGGAGGTCACTTCTAGCTTATTGTGGTGGTTTACATTGGCATGGGCTTTTCTTGGATTGGTATGGTTCTTTACTTTGTTATTATCATTGGTAATTCAAGTCAAGGTTGTTTTGGCTAAGGCTAGCTAGGGAGTATAAGCACATACACCCATATCCTAGTTTCCACCATAATTGTTAAGCTTTAAAATTATTTGCAAAGGTTTTGGTTAAGGATGTATAAGGATATACACCCCTTAATTTCAAACCCTAGCTGGGTTACTTGCCTTGGGGAATAAGAGGATTTATACCCCCAAGGATATAGTAGCCCTAACTCTTTCTCTAAGACCCCATTAACCCATAACCAAAAGCACTAAACAAGACATTGGAGACATAAATGATTGCATTGGTAAACGTGAAATTTCAAGCTTTTGCTTTTCTCTCACTTGAGGTTTGTTCCCCTAGCCTTGAGCTACCTTGCCTCATTGAGGCATCCCCTTTCAACCACAATTTCTTGCTGCTGTAGTAACCCTTACCTACAGCCATTAGGGCTTCTCTAACCCTAGCCTACTAACCCTAAATAGCTCCTAAACTAACCCTATACTAGGCCTAAAAATCTGCCCAAACCTTCTACTAACCTAGGTGCAACTTATTGAGCTAACTAAGAGCTGATTTGTTTGGATAAAGTTTTCTGTTATAAACCCTAGTTTGCTACAGCCATAAGGCTGGTACATTTACTGCAGAAAACCCTAACATAACTTCACTCATAACTTACCTTTCTACCATCAAAATTTGCTAAGAATTTGTCAATTTATTCTACTTGGTCAAATACAATTTTTTGGTGGATTCTTTTTGGATTTTGGTGGCTAGATTCACTGTTGTCATAACAAGTTTCCTACAGCAATAAGGCTGCAAAATATTTCTGCACACATCTTTTATGACAGCCATAATTCATTGCTAAAGTCTCATGCTATAGATTGTGAAATCATCTAGTGATTTTCTACTTGTTTCAAGCACATTTCATTGGACTTTTAGCAACTGGTTAGCAACTCTAATACTTGTTTCTTCGTTGATATATGTACTGCTATTTGTTGCTTCAAATTAGGGAAAGCAACTCTAACTTGCTGATCCAACTAACACATTATACTGTATAGTGGTTTTCATTGGATCTCGGGCAAGTACAAATTTCTCGCCAATTCATCTAAGGCTTTGGCAACCTCAAGACAACCTAAGACTCATTATCAACCTGCCATTTTCATCTAGAATATTGACCTTTAGGAGATTCACTCTTTTCATCTCCATTTTCACACCCCCTCTCCCCCTAGGGTCACCGGGATCACCTCCCTAGAGTGACCTAGTCGCCCTTGAAGCGCGAGACCTATATCAAGGTGACATTGGGTATAATGTCCCTTAGTTGTCACCATTTTGGTGGTTAGGTCGGGCTTTTCCCAACCTACAACTTGTGCAATAACATTTTGGGGTCGTTGTCGGGGAGGATTTTGAATCCTTTTCCAAACCCTAACGACATGTTGGCAAGCTATCCCAAAGCCTTTCCCCCAACTTGTCTGGCGACTCCACCCAAGGGATGTTCCCTTTCCACCTCTCTTGATGAGCTCTTCTTGAAACTCATCTAGCGAGCCCATTTTTTCCTTTTCCCCTTTCCCTTCTTTGATGAGCCTTGAGCTCATCTGGCGACTCCATTGAGGTATTACCCTAAGTGATGGAAACATGGCTCTATGGTGCTTTCATGAAGCATACAAGGCCTTGGATCTCGAAGCTATTGATGGATATCCAAACAAGTGCCCGATAAACCAATTCGATGTCCTCCCAAAGTTCGATGGTAATCCATTGTCGGTCGTAGCACACATTGTTGAGTTTACCAAATGCATCTACTATGCGAATGTACTACATGAAGATGTATGCCTACGGTTGTTCCTGCTATCCTTGGGAAATGAACAAAGGGATTGGATTAAGAATTCTTGCAAGCCAAGAAGTATATCTTCTTTGACGATCCTCATCGAAGAGTTCCTTAAACATTGGGACCAGAAGCTCAAATTCTTAAAAATACAATTCAGGACCTAGAGGATGCTTTTTCGAGAGAAGGTTTTGACCGCGATCCTATTGAAGACTTGAAAGAAACGCTTCTTCCAGAGTTCGTTGAAACAATAATTGAAAGACAATAAGTTGATAAGAGCAATGAGGAAAGTTTTGAGTGCCTCAAAGAAAGCATAGAAGAAGATGAAGAATTTTGTGAACAACTGATAGAACTTTGTCCTGACAGGGACTTTCTGATTAGGTTCTGTCAACAGAGAGAAGAAGAGTATGACACCATTATCGACCATCATGAGGGAAGGCCTACCCTAAATTCAGCATGGGAAGTGGCCATTGCATATTTTGGAACAGGATCATTATATGACGATGTGACTGAGAAGGATGGGTACCAAGAAAACTTCCCAAATGACGATTGGCGTCTCTATGCCTAAGGACATCTATAAAATCGTTAGAGATCAAGATCAAGATGATGAATTCTCTAATCCTATTTACGACAAAAAGATTGAAGAAGATCTCGATGAGACATATGATGAAGCTTAAGTATTTGCCCTTCCACTTGATGAGAATATCCAAACATCTGCTTTTCCTGCACATCAAGAAGAGAACATGATGAGTTATAATCCTTTTGAAAACTTTGATGATGCTTTGTTCCATGAATTTGGAAATAAAGAAAACTTCCAAAAGGATCTCGATGAGGTGTCTCTTGTAGAAGGCTTGAACAAGACATTGATATTTTTGTCCCTTTTGAAGAGGACGAAGTTCTCTAGTCTTGCAAAGAAGTAATCAACTCCTATGATGCAGATGAATTCGCAAAGCAACCCTCAGATATATTTGACGACCAGATTGATGATTTCATACAGGTTGGGAGACGTAGATGGGATGTGTGTTGTTTTATTATTGATAGAGATCCCTATTATCCCCGATTTCTAGGGATAACTAGGAGATCATGTCTCGAGGCCCACAAGTCCTAGACATGGAGAACTGAGAGCAGGATTGACCTGAGCATGGCCCTGGAAGGCCCATCTTTCTTCTTCTTCATCAGACCTGTCTTGTCAGCAACAACAGCATCCATCACCTTCGGCTTGGACTTGCATCGGAGAAGACTCTTGCTCCATGAGGTAATTGGTCCATCATGGTATGTGTCATGTTTGATCATTATAACTTTCAGATATATGCATCAGGTTCCTTACATTTTTGACAATTGCTTGGATCTTACACTAACCCACTTGACCATGGTTGGGGGGATTAACGGGGTGCCCTAGCAAGCTTGTATCCATAGGTTTTGGTTAGCCACCAGGGGGGATTTTGAAGAGCCATCGTCCGCTCCCACCATATTATCATTTTATATCTTATCTCCCATTCATCTATCCCATTCCCCTAGCCCAGGCATTAGGATGACCTATTTGTGGGGTTACACTTTATCCTGTGGGAAGAAGGGGCTAAAGTCCCAAGAGGTAAAAGCAGCTGGTAAAAGATAAAAGCCATAGAAAATAAAACCTAGAGATGCCTCGCCCAGGGATCCCCGAGAAGGCAATAAAAAGCCTCTCGATAAGAAACAAGAAGGACCCGAAGAAAAATAACAAAAAGGACAAGACCTAGCCAAGAGGATGGGGGGTCTCATCACAAGCCAACCCATTATGTTCATAGGTACCTAACAGTATGACATTGTCATTATCTGGTTACCACGCCAGGGCAGTGACCTTTGGTTGCATGACCAAGGGAAAGGGGGTCTCATCACGAGCTGGCTTTATCATTTTTGTGAAAGTACTCGTGGGTAACACTGTCAGCTCTGGTCACCATGCCAAGGCAGTGTCCTCTAGTTAGACCTTGAAATAAAAAGAAAGAAAAAGCAATGAATAAAGGGCTTGGAAAGAATTGCATCCATGATAGGTACAACTCGCCTCCTACAAAGGCACCCACGGATAATATCCACCCCTGGTTTTCACTGTGTCTGGGCATCCTTAGACCACGCCACCTCGTATTACATGGCTTGGATGATACCCTTTGGGAACTTTCCCTTTCTTATGGATGCTAGCCCAATAGGTTACCTTGTCTTTTTTCTTCAGCTTTGTATAGTAGGTCAGTGTAATGTCTTTGAGCTATTAGATGATATGCTAGGGGTTTTATGCATGCATTTGATAAAATTAATGATGAAATATGATTGACATTGCTATGATCCCGAGAACTAATGAGCCCATGGAGGGCGAAGTTTTTGATGTGCAGGACCATACCCGACGGACAGGTACCAGGTGGACCAGTAAACATGGGGAGATGATCAGTCCGGACCTCCATGGGGCTGAAGAGCCCATCAGATGGTTGTTGGGACCTCATCAAGGGTAGAGACAGGACAATGATTGATCAAGCCTTTGCACGAGAGAAGAAGGAGGATGTTTTCATCCAAGACGCCTTGGTTGAGCACAGCCTAGGGGGATTGACCCACTACAAGTGGAACGTGTGCTTTCTAATGCCCCGGGACGTCATCTAGGAGCCATGACATCACCTCTAGTGAGTGGTACCTTGACAGAGCATTTTGGCACATGTGGCAGAGTTTGGAGGCCCAGAGAGGGCCAACGTTTGTCTTCTAGTGCTGAGATTTGCCCTAAAAAGGGCCAACGTCTCCCTAAAAGGGGTTGGACGTCTTGCTTACTGCTCATTTAGGGTTTTATTTAGCAGTTAAATGTAAAATAGTATGATTTTTAGTAGTCAGCCTTGTCGGTTGTTTTAATGACCTAATTTTTAAATTAAGGGTCATTGGATGATATAAATTGAGGATGTTTTCCCTCATTTTAACATAACACACTTCACTCACATAAGTGAGGTTTGATTTTTAGCGCCCTATTGGGGTTTTGGCTGGATTAGTGATGCGCATCTTTTGAAGGAAGAGTTTTCTTGGCATTTATGGTGTTTCTTTAGAAGGAAGGTGTTACAACTAGGGTTTGCTTGGATATTTCTTCTTGAATTGTAAGTGTTTTTCCTGCAAAACTTCTCTTTGAATGGTTGTAGTTTAAATCTCTTGCATATTACTTATATATTGCTGAATCAAAACCCTAGGGGACAACCACACAAGTAGGTTGTTGTCTCATGTCCCCTAACAAAGAGACCTTAAACCATTGAATAAGAAAATAGAGCCTAGCCTTAGCTACACTTGTTTTCTTCATTCCTTATGCTAGTCGTACCTTTTGAAGCCAAGAAGAGTGAGACGTCCTTAGCCTAGGCTTACTACACTAGGGTCGTACCATTCTAGGTTTTACTGACAGATCTTGCTTTAGCAATGTCTCCCTCATCAAAACCTCTTGTCTTGGTTAAATTTTCCTTATTGTGCTAGCCGTTTGCCGGGAAAGAGGAGAGAGCACAAGGCCTTGCCTTTGCAACACCAAGTGAACCTCTCTCTCTCTTAGGGTTTCTACTTTTAAGGCCCTGCTTTAGCAGCACCTTGAAAACCTACCCTCTAGTCCTTAGAAAACTTTTACCCTTCAACTCTTGCGTCCATCACTTATTGACTCCATTAACGCTTAGGCACTGATCCTTAGCCTCTAGCGTTGAAGTGATAGTGACTAAACAAACTTTCAAAACCTTATAAATTTGAAACCCTAACTAACAACTAACCCTAAAAGCTGACGTCAACCCTAGGATATTTCATCTTGACGCAACAATTTTTATATGTGAGCAATTGAATGATGTTTAATGCATTGATTTGATTCAAGGAGTGATTATATTCATTGGATGCTATATTGTTCTAGTATTTATTGACAAGTAACATTATATTGCCATTGTCATTATTGCAAACATTGACTTCGTCAATATTTACTGCTATATTTGCTCATATATTGAACTTAGATAGTCAGTGATTTATGAAGTATTAACCATTATTGCACGTACTAGTTTTATTGTTGTCTTGTCTCGAAAGCAGGTGCCTTCTCCTTGGTTATACTTTATTGGACTATCTCTTTGGGCGGTAATCTGTGAAAAGGGAAACTAGCCTTAATCCTTTGAGCCTTTCCCTTTCAAACCCCAGGTTGCTAGGGACGTCTCCCTTGGGCCTAGCCTCCCTAAATAGAAAGGACCTCCCCATTGTGGTGACATTGGGTGGGGTAGGTCCATGTTACGCCAGTTTGGCCTTCTACATTATAGCCTTTGCTCCTAGCTACAAACTGTCATTGAGAGTAGCTCTTAGGCAGAAGGGGTTGAAGTGTCATCTTCAGAGGACTGGTCTCCATGCATGTATGATTAAGATGTTTGGCAGCCCAGTGATGATATGGTTACAGATTTGTTCTGACCCTTTAAGGATAACTTGTCGCAGCGTATTCAGAGTGATCTTCATTCATCCCTTGATGCATACCCTTTTGAGGATGCGGATTTGTTCTATGAGGACTTTCAGCAATTATGTTCGGATTTTGATAGACACCAGGTCGTGGCCAGCCCAAAGCAGTCCAAGGTCCACACTACCAAACAAAAGCACTTTCATATTGAGACTTTGGGAAGGGATTTGCAGACAAAGAAGAGACATTTCCCAAGTCCGATGGAGGAGTTTTTCTCTAAGTATATGCCTCGTTTCCTCTTGTTTGGGAAATCATAGGGTTTTCTTGGGATCTCTTGTCCTTTCTGACCCTCCAGGGAGCAGTGATTTGTTGAGTGAAGATGAAGACGAGTCGTCGTCTACATATGGTAGCCCTCTTCAGAGATGGATTGATCAGGCTTGTGGCTACACTTTCAGGTGGGATGATCGAGTTGATGGTTTCTCTTTCTAGCAGGATTTCCTCCCTCCCACCCATCTCCATGAGTTTTATTTCGTGATCGATTATATATCCATTTATGCTCATGATCATTTTGTGTTGGACTTATCTTTGTTGTTTCACATGATCAAGCACAAAGGATGATACTTTGATGAGATGATCAACTGGTTGCACTAGTTGTATGACTTCACCTGACATCATCTATCGCTTGATCTTTAGGGCTCCAAGGCCCCCGGTAAGTAGGTAGGTCATATTGATATCCTGCATTTTCATCTTGATTGCTCATATTAGTTTAGATGCACTTCATATTTCATTTTGTTCCACCTGCATGTTGATTTCATGCTTAGTTTAGAAATTTTTGAAAAAAAGTCAATTTTTTTCTTTTCTAGATTAGTTTTACTTTTGGATTTTTATGTATATGGATGAAAGGTGATAGTACCACCCTAGATGCTCTGATGCGTTTATCTGAGTTTTGGCAGGCACAAATCTACCAGAAGATGTTGTAGTTCTCATGCACTCTACGGCAAGCACATGTCCCCAAGTAGGAGCCAGATGTTATACCCATTTTGTGGGATAACTAAGGAGATTACATCTTGAGGCCCTCAGGTTGCAGATATGGAGTGCTGAGAGACTACATGACTAGTAGTATACTTTTGCACAGATGGAGACCCTTCTCACCACCACAGAGGTTATAGACTTTCAGATGGCATCCACCACATCGGGTGGCTTCCAAGAGGCACTAGGCCTTTCTCCATGAGGTACAAGTCAGGTATTATGGTGAGTATCATGTCAATATTTGAGGCATTTGAGTATGTTGCATCTTAGACTGCTTTAGATTTCATGACATATGCTTGGACATTATGCCTTTTTTCCCTGATTCACCTTGGTGGTTGACATTGTTCCCTAGTAAGTGGGCTTCCTTGGGGATGGGTTTGCTACTAGGAACTCCCTTGAAGAGCCATCGTACCGTTCCTGGCCATACTTAACACTTTCCATCATTATTTCCCCCCATTTCCTTATCTCTTGGTATTTTTAGGGTGTATTGTGTTGATTTTTCATAAGCATTAGGTTAAGCATGAAGTTCATTTCATTTTATCATTTAACCATAACCATAAATGTTGCAGCAACCAAGATCACAAGAAGAAGCACCATGCACAAGAACACAAAATGTATCTTGCGAAACCCTTCTCAACAAGGGAAGAAAACCCAGCCAAATCCTTTGCTATAATCTTCAAGAGAAAGACCTTTACCAACAAGAAATACCTAGCACACAAAAGCATGCACAAAACCCTAGAACTCTAGCGCCCAAGAGAGGTGTGCACCTTTTCCCAAAGGAGTGTACTTGCTGAAGTTTCCAAACTCACAAGAAAGATATGATTCCACAATGAAGAATCATCCCTTACTTATATTAGGCTTGTCCAATCAACAAAGGCATCTATTGGCTCTGTTGTCGTCCTAATACACACTTGCTAACGTGAGCTAAGTCCGGCTCACTTAGTGTGTCCTTGGAGGCACAATGCCTAGGTTCTCAGTCCACACTATCACCTTGACTGGAACCTCTTCCTTCTAGGCTTACTCCTAGGGAAGCCAAGGGGGGTAGTCCCTAGTTACTAGTTTGATTTTAGTGTTTAAGGTTCTAGGAGTTAGTTTTAATTTGTTAAAGTCTAAAGGGGGAAAACTAGCCTAAAATGCTAAGGCAGCAAATGCAAAGTGCAAGTTAACTATATGACAATCAGCCCTTTCCCTAAGTCAACTAAGACTAGTGCCTAAGGTTGGGCAATGGGGTCAACTAAGTTTAAGGGTGGTTCAATTACAAAAGTTTTACAAGTGAAGCTATTTGAAACTACCCCAAACCAAAGATTACAAGTATTTACAAAAGATTACAAGTGTTACAATGTTTACACAATATACAAAAATACAAAGAYACAACAAGATGTAAGTGAKATCAACATATTAGCCAAGCATGCCCCAATAGCACTTAMTCTATTGGACCGCCTTCACTGGCAACCATAAAAGCACTCAAGAATCAGAGAAGGTGATGCCTCCCCAAGTGGGATACTCAACCCCTTCTTGATTCACACCACAAAAAGCAAATGAAGTAAGATATTCAATGTTGAAATCATATGCTCACATAGACATGAAAGATATAAACCATATAGTTGCAATGTGAAATTAAAAGCATGAAGCAAGCATCAATGTGTGTTCATAAGGATACATCTAAGTCCCCCCAAACACACAAAGATTATCTATGCAACTAGATGTTTAAGGAGTTGTTTAAAAGTTAGATAAATTATTATTCCCTCCCCCTAAACTATGTTTGTTCTTTGAACTTCCTCCTCCCTTGGCCAAATGACTACCGGGTGCTCAAGATAGTAAGGCAATGAGGCCCACCCTAGCTTCCCAGGTCAGCCCTGACAGTAAGAGTTCTCCCAGAAAGGATCCCCTTAAGGATCACGGGACGATCCCCCGCCACTTCCCCCTGGGTATCCCTCAAACCCATTTTAGATGGTGGAGATGGATGAATAAAGCCCCTAAAAGTTGTCTATAATGTTATTATGACCCTCGGGTGAGTCTTTAGGTGTGTTGGGTTGCTTTTAGAAGTATTTTAGACACTTAAAATTTTACTTTTTAGCGCATGGCCGAAATGAAAATGTTGGTGAAAATGTATTGCAAGATGTAAATTAAATAACCATTAACATATCAAAACATGAAGGAAATGTTGCAAGAGATGTACCATTCATTTATTAGCCATTCCACATGTAGATATGAAAGTT
>JASDQU010256367.1:0-15943 GCA_032191745.1 Picea mariana
ATCACCCACTATAAAAAGAGAGGCATTAAAATTGAGACCCAGTCATGGATGATACTGATGACCGTACCAGCTCTTGAACCCAGAACTTCAGAATCCAATGATAGAAAGGCCAAAAATAGTAATTACAGAAGTATTCAGCCGGTCTCCCATCAGAGGAATACTCGTGAGCTTCTATGGCCAAGAAACGGATAATGGCATCGATCTTCCTCTAAATACTGGCACGCGGGTCTAATTTAGACAATTTCCAGTACAGTTTCTCCCGGATTCTGTCACATCCAATACCTCTTTTCGAGTCGGTACGAAATAACATGAAAATGACACAGCGAAATTAAATGAAACGCTGTCGTCATTTTCACTTCGTTCACGTGACAAAGAGTGTACGAATTGTTAAAAATTGTATTCATATATTACTCCAATTTATACGGGGTCCTTACCATTTACTTATGTGTTTCCATAACCAGCACCTTGAGTGGGTTGGTGCCTCCTATATTTCATCCCCTCAAACCTTGAGCGGAGCTCATCTTGGGCGGACTTTTCTTCGGCTTGCTCTACCGTCCAATATTTAATTTGGCAATTTTCTAAACGTTTTGTATTTTATTTTTGTCATTTTTTCTCCCTAGTTTAGTACAACAAAATTCAAATTTCAAAATTTGGTTAGAAATTTAGAAAAATAATTGAAATTATAAATTTCAATGAATTAGATTGCATATACAATATCATTACATAATTTAGGTGATAATATTTGTAAACCATAAAAAACTTTAGACATTTAAACTATCTGATTCAATTTGGACCTAGCCTAAAAGTTTTACACTTTTAGTGTTTTTGAGATTTTTTTTCATCATAATTTAAAATTTAAGTTTTTATGACTAGTGAAGGATGATTTAAAAGTTAATAAAATTAAATAATATAAATTTAAACTTTTTCATTCATTCAAAATTATTTTTATTTTATTTCATATAAAAATATTAATTTGCAAAAAAAAATTATCAAACAATTTTATTTTTTATTAAATTTTATATAAAAATTTCAATTTCTCAAATTTTATTAAAAAAAACATTTAATATTAAAATTAAAATTAAAATTAAATTAAATACTTAAATTCATAAAATTTAAATTTGTATAGAGTAAAATTCTAATAATAATATGAAGTTTTCTTTCGAATTTAAAAATCATATAAAAAAATAATTTAATAACATAAATTATAAAATAATGTATTGCTTTTTCAAAATCACAAATAAAACCATTGCTTACTTAGTGATAAGAAGAATGGGTTTTAAAGTTTTTAACCATTTTTTATTAGTTGCGGAGAAGATACTCTTAACTAAATAAATAAATTACTCAATCTTTAAACCTTTAAACCAACCATAAAGCAAAGGTTTATGCCCTTCTAAAATATATTTATTTGGCAAAGAATAACAAATTCAAACTCTAAGCGTAGTAGGAGATTCAAAGACGATCATAAGAATGATGATCCTGGGTTCTAATCCAAAAAATATGAGTCTAAAAAGGGTCATACACAGAATCCGCCACTTGTCGAGGACCTTGAAGGTCGATTTTTTTCATGTCTTTAGAGGTAATAACGTTGAGGCTGATAAAATGGCCAACTTGGTCATAAGAAAACCACCCGGAACCTTAGGAGTGGATGATGAGGAATGTATACCCCCAACTTAATGATTGTTGCTTCCAATATGACTAGGACCCACCACATGTTGGGGAATTCTGGTGGCAAACATAGACCCTACATGTGATCTGGCATGTAAAGAAGGAAGCTGGCAAGAGTTAAGGCTTAGTAAGTGATAAGACATGTTAATGAGAATTGGTACACCCACTTCATCAAGGAAAGGGATGGTAACTTCACCCACTCAGTTGAACTTGTGGGTAGCAGGTAGATGAAAGCTTCAGATCAAATGGGTCGAGTGTGTAGCAGGCTCGATGCAGCNAAGTACAATGACCCAGGCAAGCCGAGTACTTTCGAGATCTTCTCATCATTCTATGAATTGGGACCTTCCCTTTCTATCTGTCATGAATTTTCCAGTGTTTGTGACTTAGGGGGTTATAAATCAATGCTCTAGGCCTGCCTTCCTTATATTGTGCTCTTCTCAAACTCTCCCTGGGTTTTTTCTGGTGTTCATCCTCTGCTCCTTCTTTGATTTCTCTCTTGCGTCCCCTCTGAAACACTCTCTGTGTTTTCCATCTTAGCTCTGCCTGGGCGAAGCGTCTTCCCTTTCCACCCTCGGGCCCCTTGTTTCCCTTTTCACTTTCAGGTTTTGGTGCATCCCCTGTCTCCACACTCTTTTCACGTGTCGCCACCCTACTAGCACCATGAATAGCAGACAAAATTCTCTCAAGGCGCCAAGGGCCATGAACTCTTTGGATTATATTGCACGACAATGACAACACAATTCAGAGAAGGAATATTTTAGGTTCCAAAGGATGAGAATTCATCTGGGAGAAATCCAGTTCACGATGACTTTCGAGCTGGAACTCTCTCACAACACAGGGATCTCATTGAAAGATTGTAGGACAAAGTGTTCACCCAATGCATCCAAATTGAGGACAAGCGCAACCAAATGGAGAACCTGCAAGGACGTACGGATTAGATGGAGAACAATTATAAGAATCCCAACACCCCCAAAAACACTCAAGAAGCTTCAAGAATTCTCTGAAGAGTCATTGTGAATCAAGTTCGAAACCTGAACGAGCCAGCAATGGATGAAAATTGGGAGCAACATGAACATCTGGAGGTCAAAAAGGAAACAGGTAGACGATACTGTAATTTTTAAGAGTTATGGTTTGTTTAACAATAAGCATAAATTGAGTTTTTTATAGGTTGTATTCCACGAAATACAACAAAAATGTTATAGGCACGAAAGTTAGCAAATGTGCGGACACAAATTTTTCATACTAACTTAATTTCGAAGGACTATCAATGCCTTTTTTTTACTACATTAGATTTATCCACACCTTTTTAATACAAATTTCCCGAGTTCTTGTAAAAACAAAGAATAGTGGCACAACCATTCAAACATAATTTATAAGCATCATTTTATAAACTTGACATTTCTGTGTAAATTTGCATAATCTAAATAAGTCTACATGTTGAGAATATGTGTATAACCAATGATTAGAATATCAAATATCAAATTTAGTGTTTACTAGGCTATAAGTTTGTACATTAAAAATTATTATTATTATTAAATAATAATTATTATTTAAAAAAATGTCTGTTGAATATAGTTTGGGTAGTTGAGAGGAATTATTGTTACCCTCTCCAAGGAGGTTGAAGAACCACATGTTAAAAACAAAATACTATTACTAAAATATTGATATAAAAAAATACATAAAAATTTGAATTCCATATTACATTAATCATTTTACATATAAATTTAAAAATTTTCATATTTACAGGATTATTCAATCATTGGGCTGAAGAAGTCCTCCCACAAACCAGGAGGTATCATACACCAATTTAATTGTGTCTCGCTTAGTAGTGACCTTAAAATTAAATTATTATTATTATTATTATAAAAGATATATAGAATAAATAAAAATAAGATTTTTTATTTCGATATAATATTTATACTATATTAAATATAATTCTACTATATTTTTTCCACAAGGGTTACCAAATAGAATGAATAATTTTTTTTTCCAAAAGAAAAACACTTAACTTTTATTAAGAAAAATGAAAATTACATTCTGAATAATGCATAGAGAGAGAATGAATTTAGTCTAAAATTGCTTTCAACCTCAAGAGGAAGAAAAGCGCAACAAAAAATCGCCCTAATAAAGCATCCCCATTAAAAATGAATTCTACAAAGAGAATAACCACCAATCTCAGCCAATAAAATGATAGAAGCAAAGCATAAAGAGAACCTGGATGGACCAATCGAGAGTGGAAAAAAAACCCCACAAAACACAGGTCTAGAGGGAAAACAGGAGAGCCTGCATCCACGGAAGAAGAAACCAGAAACCGCTCGCCCTAAACATACCTCAAAGTGTTGACCCGACTCCTAAAAATCAACACCGCACACCCGAAAAAGAAGGACCTCAATGTTTTGAATCAAACCCCGATCAGAAACCCCATCCTCCACTCCAAAACCCAGACCCAAGAGGGACGTAGGGATCCCCAGCCACCAAGACAACTGAGAAAAGCCTGACATTGCATCAAGACCTGAACAAACCAGTTGGGATAGATTGGTGAGTTCCAATCCCAAAGAAAACTTTTGAAAACTCCCACACACACTAAATGATGAAGAAAAAATGACCAGCAACCTACAAACGATGGATCAGGCTCCTTAAAATAGATCTGAGATTAATATTTCAGTAAATAAAGGCATTATTTGATGCCCCCACAGACGCACCCACGAGCTGGACTGCAAATCTCAACCAAAACGGATCCGCTCTAAAGGCGTGACCTAAAAAAAAACAGGTTCATGCTAGACCTACAAACAAAATACAATGACAACCAAAGACTGACACCTTGTAGATGAAAGAAACAGACAAAAAAGTGCTTGATATGGAGCATAAGGAAGCAACCACAAGCCAAAGCGCAAATATGAAGAAAAGCAGACCAAATCCACTCTCGTGAGAGCGTGTCCACCAGAAATACACCGGAATAAAGTCTGAACCTCTCTAGAGGGAACGCGACCACCACCAGAAAAATCCCCCACTATCCATTGAGCTCGCAGGGAGGAGGACACGACAACAAGAGGAGGAAAGGCGTGGAGCCTCGTCCCAAGTTGCGGCTAGGGAAGCCCTAGTTGCAAAGCTCATTTCCTTCCCAAAAATGAATAATTATTTATATAGTACATCAATAAATGCATTGTGTTACATCTCAATCTATATTATTTATTATTTAAATAATAAAGATATACATATAAAATTAGCAATATGATTAATTAAAATAAAAAAATGTGTATTTGAAAAGTGATTTACTTTAATTATTAGAAAATGTTATTTAAATCCATATTTATAAAAATTGTTTCCTCCTAATACATATATCGGGTCTCATGGAATAAATATTCAATCCATTTGGTGTGTTATTGGGGTAAGTCTAGAGTTCAGATACTATCACTCAACACTCAATACTCAACTCTTCTATCTAGGCCAACTCCTTGTAGAGATGATACCTAAGTAAATAACTCAAACCAAGTAATCTATAGCATAAAAGTAAATCTAAAAATTAAAAGTGAAAAAGAACAATATAAATAAGTCTATTCTAGCAAAATATATGATTCATTCACCATAAAAAAATTCATTCATCAAGCCACTTCACAATAAACTCACTAACTTAAGAACTCATCTTAATAATAAATTTTTCAAGAGCATTTATTATTTGCACTCGTCTTTAAAGCTTTTAATCTTTACTTCTCAACATTTTTCTTCAAGCATTTGTTGTTCAAGTATTTCAAAAGTTGTATATTTAAAAAATAATTTAATGATATAACAAAATAATGTCATTTAATTATTTTTTAGTTGTATATTTAAAAAATAATTTAACGATATAACAAAATTATGTTATTTAATTATTTTTTATTTTTTTATAGTAAAAAATATTTTATTTTATAATAATAATAATAATAATAATAATATAATTTTAAGGTTATGGTTAAGCAACACATTAAATTGGTATACCCTTGTTTGTATAGAGATGTAGATACCTTATTTCTGGATTTAAACTTGTAACCTCCTAGAACTGAAACACATATTCTTAACCATTAGACCCACTTACTCTATACTTTAATTATAATGTTATTATTTTTATTAAAAAAACCTTAAAATTAATTTTTTTAAATCACTTAATGTTTAATTTATTTTGTAAAATTAATATAATTTATCTTTACAAATATATATTGTCATAATTTAATCATTTAATAAATTATAAATATATAAGATAAATGTTGTAGTCTAAATGTTATACAAAATTATTAATTTTGACAATATTTTCTAGGGATATTTGTTTGAAATTCGACATTGCAGATTTGAGTGATTATTTCTATATAATCCAAGTGATCTAGGGGTTTTCCAGCATGTCGTGGTACGTCTTCCTAAATCACTTTGATAAAGAAGATTGAAAAAAATAGCTCCAGATTGGAACTTATGACATTATGTACAAAAGATGTTAATTTTTGAAAAGATATTATTTTAAAGAAGTCATTTTGAAAAGGTTAAAATTCAATATAAAGAAATTGAAAAGATCAAAATTATATTGAAATCTAGTACATTATATATTAAAGATATTACATTTTGAAAAGATAATTTAAAAAAAAAAAAAATTCATTTTAAAATTGTTGAAATTTGTTGCATATTTATTTTGGTTATTATGGTATTTTGTAAATAGTATTGTAAATAATATTAATTAGAAGAAATATGAAGAATCTTGTGTCAATAGGAAGAGTCATTCCGATCTCTTGCAATATCAAATCAAAAGTCATTCCAACTTGTATTTATGAATGTCTCACATTAATAAAAAAACAATCAAATGTGAAGTTACTCATTATTTACCCACACCTGGCTTAACTCTACTATCAGAGAAAGTTTTAACACCATGATTCTCTCCTTCCGCATGCAAAAATGCCTCTCATATTCCCTAACGTCTATCTCTCATGTCTTGAACATTGCTTTGCCTTCCTGATCCATGTCTGCACTATTCGCACCCCTCATCTTTGAATAGGTGTTAGGGTTTGAAATATTTCTTTGAACTCTCTACCGTCATTGTTGTGCCCATAGCCAGAGCGAATTGGTGTATCTCTACTCCTCTGAATCAAAGTCGTTGCACCAAATTCACACCTTCGACAAAATACTTGAAAAACATTTTGTTGTAATTTCCTCGATTTCATAAAACTTCCTCTTAGGTGAACAAACAAGAGTTGGTTGAGAGGCCAAAACTTTCTTCATGTGTTTCCTTAAGTGATCTTAGTTTTCATGACCTAAATATACCCTATATTTGAATCGGTTAGTGTGTCTTATTGAGTTCGAGGGAGTCTCGGTGCTATACTGAAGGTTTTGTCAGTGAGTGTCCAGTAGCTGACATATATTCCTCACATGATCTTTACCCAACAGGTTGTTGTCCTTCGTCCATGCCCGTAGTGGTGAGAATATCTACTTATTTTGGCGATGTTTCGTGTTACTATTACTATCATCACAACTCTCACAATTTCAATCCTAAGATTCAACGGTTTGACGTCTAGTAACAACGGGTCCTGCAACTTCTCGTTACCTTATCCGCTAAGAATAACGGTCTGCACAACTGCACCGTTGACCATGGATTAGACTGGGTTAATAATCTTACATAGCTCTTTTCCATTGTATAAATATTGAAGCAATTGTTGTATAGTATTTTTCATATAATTCTTATTTAAGCAAAAATTAAGGTTCTAACCAATTTCCACTTGGTATACACATTGGATTTGTATATTTTGCTGAGAAGAGATCATATTGGCAGGACATTGAAATATATGGTCATTGTGATGAACCAAAACCAACCATTGGATTCGATAAAGGCCATTAAGTCCGTTGGAAAACTTTGCTCCAAACAAGAAGAAGACCCTCTTGGTAATGTGCTCATTAATATCCTTAAGAAATCTAGAAGGTTTAATGAATAGATTAGTATATTGAAGCATAAGCTCCACTTAATTTAGCAAGAGATGAATTTTAGAGGCATGGGGTATGCATAATCTTTAATTTAGCAAGGATGTTCAAAGATGAATTTTAGAGGCATGGGGGTATGCATAATCTTGGTGAGAAAATAGACCTTCAATGTGTCCATAGTGGGAAGAATGGACATGAAGCAAAGACATGCAGAATTTCATGGGAGAAGATTAAAGACAAGAAAGATTTAAAAAAAAAAAGAGACTTGGTGAAAGGTAAAACACTGTAATTTGCTCATTATATTATTTCCCATTGCAATATTGGAGTAACTGGATATTTTTTTAAAGCTCCATTTTCTTCTTAGAGAGATGCATGGCTTCTTGACATAGGTGAAACATGTCACGTGACCTTCTAGAGAGACTTCTTTGAAGATTTTAATGACAATGTAGATGTTGTTTTTACCTCCTTTCCTACACCTTCCCTAGTTGTAAACATGGAATTTTTGTTCATTGCAGGTGGTGTTCAGACTGATTTCCGAGAAGAAATCTACTGAACCAATTGATGAAGTGGTTATTCCTTACATGACAAAAGCTGAGAACCACTGATATACCAGGTTGTTCCTGCGAGTACACTAGACCTTGAGTCGATATCTCTTGATCAACAAACACAGACTTTGTGCCATGTTATCCACAACTCCTATTGATAACTAAGGAGATGATGTCTTGAGGCCCTCATGTTGTAGACATGGAATCTCGAGAGACAACTTGACCAATAATGTCCACTTGCATAGACAAGGACCCACCTCACCACCACAGCTCCAGGTTTGTCACGGCGGTATCCACCACATCAGTTGGCCTCCGGAAGACATTGGGTGTTTCTCCATGAGATACAAGTCAAGTATTATGGTGAGTTTAATTTCAATATTTGAGGAATTTGTTTTGGTTTCATCTATTATTTCTTTTGATTATGTGATGTTTGCTTGGACATTATGCTCTTTGCTCTGTTCCACTTTGGTGGTTGACATTGTGCCCTAGTAAGTGGGTCACCCTTGGGGATAGGGATGCTACCTAGAGGTCCACTTGACAAATCATCATTCCATTCCCGGCCATACTTTTCACTTTTCAATCATCATATCTTCATATCCTATATTTTTGAATTTTTGCGTGTACTAACCCAAGAAGGAGTTGTCCCTCATTTCATGGAAAGAAGGGGCTAAAGGCCTAGAGGCTTGTAGTTGGTAAAAGATAAAATCCAAAACATTAACCTTATATATGCTCGCCTAGGGATCTCGAGGACAATGAAATGTATCGCATAAGAAACTGAGGGAACACGTAAAATAATAATTAATAACAAATGCCAACCAGGGAGCAGCATGTGTGGGAACTGTCTTTATTGCTTAGGTAGAAGTCCCACACATATTTCCAACTTGGGGAAGCATGATGTGACCAGGGTAGAGTCAAGATTAGCACAATTTTCATGCTTAGGTAGAAGCCCCACCTTGGCTTCAACATGGAAAGATCCTAAAAGAATAAAAGGCAATAAATGGGCTTGGAGAAAGGTTGCATTGAAAATAAAAGAGCAAGACACCCTCCTAAAAGGCACCCATAAGTGAGACACTACAACCCCTTGTATGTCATGAATCCCATGCCCAAAAGTATTCACCCCATCCATGGCACCTCTTCCACATGAGTTAGAAGGAGGTCCCCTGAGGAAAAACCCCTAAAAGTGAGGTACGATTCACCCAATAGGTCATTTTGTCATTCCTACCATACCTAAACTTGGAAAATTGCATAACATCTTTGAGCATTGGTTTATTTTGATGATGTAGTTTTGATGTACATACTTATATGGATCTTTTATTGATTTGATTTACTTTTCATGGTGCATTTGACTTGATATCCTTGGAGGGTGTATCCATTTTCCTTTGCAGGACCCAACTAGTGGACAATTTTGGAGGAACAATCATAGCTTGGGCTTCCATGAGGCTTGAATCCCACAGGTTGGATACTAGGGGCCACATGCAATATGATGAAGCCATTCATTTGGAGGAATAGAAGACATCATGGAGAGCCTAGCCCAACCCCTACCACCCAAACTATTTGCCTCAGAAGGATAAAATGTCACCCTTGAGGGCTTGATGTCATAGTAGGGCTAGGTTTTTGTGGTGGTTGAGGACACTTGGCACGTTTTGAAGGAAGGAAGCCATAGATCATGGAGAAGAGGCTTGGATAGAAGACGCGTGGCCTTTGGAGGCCCAACTCACCCATCTCCTACTCCAATGACTTGCAAAAGTTCCAAAACGTCACCCTAGAAGGGTGACGTCTTACTCAGGGTTTTACTTTATGTTAAAAACATGAATTTAAAACAAGATAAAGATGACCCATTATCTTGTGTTTTACCCGAACTTTGTGGACAAGCTATTTGTTACAGGATTGTATAAATAAAGGTCACCTTTAATTCATTTTTATCACAACTCTCCCATTGTGACAAGACTCCTAGCTGAAATTTGCGCCCACTTTGGGAAAACTCTCTCTTGTGCTCTTTTTATGGTTTCTTTATTATATTGGTGGAATAAGTAATGCGCTACCTCTCTTGGAGATTTTCTCTTGCATGTGTGGTGGATTTATCTTGGTAAAAGGAGGTTTATCTTGTCATTGCTTAGACTAGGTAAGTATTTTATCTTGTTGTTGCTTCATTTCTTGATTACAAGCCTGATTTTCTAGACTTCTTGGGGAGTATAAGGGTTTAGAACCCCACCATATCCATAATTTTTGTCTTGGAATAATTTGTTGCATAAATTTTTACTAGGAGAAGTAAAACAATTTACACCCTCCTAGTACTTCCTAGTTTGCCTTGCTTGCCTTGCGGAGTAAAAGGGTTTACACCCCCAAGGAGATATCATTTCTAGATCACTCTTTATTTAACTCCATAACCCAATAGCTAAAGGCACTAATCTAATTGCATTGGAGAAATAAAATCTTGCATTTGTTAACGTGAAAACTCATGATTTTCAGGTTGTCTAAATTGGAATCAATTCTATGTTTTATTTGCTTGGTTGAGCCACTACGGTGTCTCATTTTTATAAGTGCTTATTGCTGTTGTTATAACTTTTAATCTACAACAATTAGGGCTGAAGAAACCCTAATACAAGTTTCTTAACAACTCACAAACTAACCGTCAAAAGATGCTAAAAATTTGCCCCTATCCTCTACTAGTCTCAGCGCACTTTGTGAGTGGATTGTTGGCAAGTTTTGGTGGTTGATCTCTTTGTTGTAACAACTTGTTTTCTACAGCCATAAGATTTTAATTGTATCTCTAAAATACTAATTTATTATAGCCTTGTTTCATGCTAAAGTCTTGCTTTTCCATACTTGAGTTAAGCTAGTCATTGTTATCTTGTCTCTTGCAATCTTAACTAGACTTTTAGCAACTTTATTTGCAACTCTTATTATCATTTTGTTGTTGATATATATTACTGCTTATTGTTTCAATTAGGGACAGCGAGCTTAACTTGCTTGACCAACATATTATTGGGCTTGTATCTTTGTTTTCCTTGTGTCTCGGGGCGGTACCATCACTCCTTAGCAAGTCTTCTATACAGTCGCGCATCTTATACCATCTACGAGACTCTTTTCAAGCCCTTCTTAAATTCCATAATTGAACTGTAGGGGGACTCTTTATTATCTCTTAGTTTTCCATCTCATCCCCCTAGGGTCACTGGGATTCACCCCTTGAGGTGATCCCTTCATTTCTAAAGTCGTGAGAATACTGAACTAAGGTGACAGTGGCTAGGTGTCCTCTCTGTTGACGCCATTTTTTGGTTTGGATTGGGCTTTTCCCAACCTAAAACTTGTGTGATAACATGACTTATTTCCATCCTCGCCACTGAAGACATGGAAATCATGTTTTCAGATCTTTGCAAAAGAGAGATGAAATACAAAACTGCCGACAAGTACTAACTACTAGGATTGACTGTGGTTGGATTAACGAGTGGTCATGGGCACATCTGACCAGATGTTTAAAGAGTTCCTACCATTTTGTTTCATTAACTCTACATATGTACAACAGTGCTCTTCATTGTTGATTCTTTGCAATGGTCGACCATAGAATCAACCAGAATTAACAGTCGATTGGCGCTCGACTTGGATATTGCTCAACCAAAAGTCAACCAGACTTGGCAGTCCATTGGAGTTGTTTTCGACTATGCATTTATCGATTGAGTTTTGAATTGATATTTTCCATTAATTGGAGTTTTGATGAAGATCTATTATTGATTCTTTCATCCCTCAGTTGTGTTTAAGGGGGGAATACTTGATGTTACTAATGTGGAAACCCAATTGATGTGCCTTGATTTGTTGAAGACCAACCGAACCATGTTTGATTGTGTTGTTGGGAGCTATACTTATGCTTATTGTACCTGATATAGAGACTGTCTATCTTAGCAGAGATTGTTGGACTGACAAAGACTAATTATTGGTGTGTTCTTGTCTAGTGCACTAATCGACTAACTGGTTCTATCTTGTTGTCTAGTCGACTGACTGACTGGGACCATGTTTGGACATTATATTTTGCAACCCATTTTCAATTGATGACTTCTATTTGGCCTTGATCCATGTTGATGGTGATTAGAATTCCTTAGGAGTGTTGTTGTAGTATCTTGTGATCATATTTTGCAGTCAAAACAAATTCAAGAGGGAATGTTGCAGAATTTGTTTTTCCTCCAAGGTGAGTTTACGGGGGGGTGTTGGAACATTTGGTTCTATCATAAAACTCACCTTGTCTAATGAGTGGGTAGACCAAGTCATTAGGTCGACGACTGACTAAAATGGTGGTTTACCATGTCCACTTAAGGATCCTCGATCTACGTTTTATGGAGAGGTCCAACTGCCTTCACCCGAGTTTCTTGGTTTTGGTCCATGACCAAAACCTATTTATGGAAAATCCCTGTGATCTATATTTCAATCATCTCAGACCATCATATCATTTCGAGAGATCTACTCTCACTCTCATTGAGTCAGTCGTTCTTCAGTGCTAAGGTGTCTTTCAACACCATCACTGCCTCTCGTATTCGTTCTTCTTTGTGTTCAATCCATGTTCCAACAATTCCAAGCGTCAACACTTGCACAACCCATTTCACTGCTAACCCTCATCACTTGGTCCTTTCAAGATTTTTGTGCAACTACTTTGTACTATCCCAAGTCTGTAATGAGTCTTGTGTTCATATACACATCCAAGTGCTCAGTTCACCCTCATGAACTTCGCCCTTGGTCTGAGCATGCACCTAAGACTTGGTTCAAATGACTTGTGTCGGAACCAATGTTGTATATGTCGCCTCAAGGAAAGTATCGGCAAGGGTCTAGAATGTAACTTCTCAGTGACATCGACGGAAAATATCATAATATCTCGGAAAATGTCACAAGACCTTAAAAAAAAAATACAAAAACAATCATTTTTTTCAATTTTTTAAACTTGTAAAGCAACAACAACATCAAATAAACACATTGCTACATAAATATGAAAATACAACTTGTTATCCCCGATTTCTAGGGATAACTAGGACATCATGTCTCGAGGCCCACAGGTCATAGACATGGAGTACCGAGAGTAGGATTGACCTGAGCATGGCCCTGGAGGGCCCATCCTTCTCTTCTTTCATCAGATTCGTCTTGTCAGCAGCACCACCATCCATCACCATCGGCCTGGTCTTGTATCAAAGAAAGCTCTTGCTCCATGAGGTAATTGGTCCAGGTGTCATGGTATATGTCACTTTTGATCATTATAACCTTTAGATATATGCATCTTACTCCTTTTATTTATGACAACTGCTTGGATCTTACATTAACCCACTTGACCATGATTGGGGGGATTGACAAGGTGTCCTAGCAAGCCTGTACCCATAGGTTTTGGTTTGCCACCGGGGGAATTTTTGAAGAGCCATCGTTCGCTCCCATCATATCATCACTTTTTCATCTTATCTCCCACTCATCTATCCCTTTCCCCTAGTTCGGGCATTAGGACGATCTATTTGTGGGGTTGCACCTTATCTCGTGGGAAGAAGGGGCTAAAGGCCCAGAAGCTAAAAGCAGTTGGTAAAAGATAAAAGCCTAAAAATGAAACCTCGAGATGCCTCGCCCAGGGATCCCCGAGAAGGCAATAAAAAGCCTCTCAGCAAGAAACAAGAGGGACCCGAAGAAAAATAACAAAACAAGACCTAGCCAAGAGGATAGGGGGTCTCGTCACGAGCCAACCTATTATGTTTATGGGTTCCTAACAGCATGACATTGCTACTATCTGGTTACCGTGCCAGGGCAGTGACCTTTGGTTGCATGGCCAAGGAAAAGGGGGTCTCATCACGAGCCAGCCTTATCATCTCTGTGAAAGTGCTTGTGGGTAACACTGTCATCTCTGGTCACCATGCCAAGCCAGTGTCCTCTAGTTAGTCCTTGAAATAAAAAGAAAAAGCAAATAAATAAAAGAAAAGAATAAAGGCAAGAAAGGGCTTGAAAAAAATTGCATCCATGACGAGTACAACTTGCCTTCTACAAAGGCACGCATAGGTAATATCATGCATCCTTGGCTCTCACTCTACCCGTATGTCTGGACGTCCCTTATCCACACCACCTCATTTTACATGGCTTGGAGACTCTCCTTTCCTTATGGATACTAGCCCAATAGGGTGTCTTGTCCATTTCTTCAACCTTGTATTGTAGGTCTTTGTAATTTCTTTGAGCTATTGGATGATATATCAAGGTTTTTATGCATATGTTTGATAATATTAATGATAAAACGTGATTAACATTGCTATGATCCCTGTGACTAATGAGCCCATGGAGGGCGAAGTTTTTGATGTGCAGGATCATGCCCGACGGACAGGTACCATTTGGACAAGTACACATGGGGAGCTGATTAGCTCAGACCTCCATGGGGTTGAAGAGCCCATCAGATGGTTGTTGAGACTTGTCAGAGGGGTAGAGACAGGACAATGCTTGATTGAGCTTTTGCACCTGAGAAGAAGAAGGACTTTTCACCAGAGGCACTTTGGCAGAGCCCAACCTAGGGGGAATGACCCCTTTTCAGTGGAACGTTGACCTTGGAAGGCTCAGAGCACCCCCATTCTTACCATGACGTCATGGTCATTCTTGGAAGCAGACTGGGCAACAGTGGTACATGTGGCATGTTGGAAAGGCCCCTGGAGGGTCAACATTTTGCTCCTGGATGCCTCATTTGCCGTAAAAGGGGCTAGTGCCTCCCTTGAAGGGGATTTTACCCTTATTACAGTTTAGTTAGGGTTTTAATTTGACATTTTAATGTAAAAACAATATGATTTTGGTTTAAAGCCTTGTCGGCTATTTTTTATGATCTAAAATTAATTAACACACAACTCACTCTCCTAGTGAGGTCTAATTTTTGTGCCCTTGTTGGGTATTTGTTCTTTTTAAAGTGAGGCGCACTTGTTGAAGGAAGGCTTTTCTTGGCATTTTTGGCATTTCTCTTGAAGGAAGGTTTAAAACTAGGGTTTGCAATGTTATTTCATCATGATATGTAAGTGTTTTTTCTGCAAAACTTCTTAATTGAATGGTTGTAGTCTTATATTCTTGCATTTATTTATAAATTTTGTTGATTTTAAAACCCTAGGGGACAAACACACAAGTAGGTTGTTGTCTCATGTACCCTGTTATCCCCGATATCTAGGGATAACTAGGAGATCATGTCTCGAGGCCCACATGGTCCTAGACATGGAGTACCGAGAGCAGGAGTGACTTGAGCATGGCCCTTGAGGGCCCATCTTTCTTCTTCTCAGCCAGACTTGTCCTGTCAGCAGTAGCAGCTTCCATCACTACCGGCCTAGGCTTGCATCGGAAAGGACTCTTGCTCCATGAGGTAATTGGTCCGAGGTATCATGGTATGTGTCATATTTGATTGTTATAACCTTCTTATATATGCATTAGGTTCCTTTNTTTCATTTCTGATGACTACTTGGATCTTACACTAATCCACTTGACCACTGTTGGGGTGATTAATGGGGTAACTTAGCAAGTTGGTATTCATGGGTTTTGGTTAGCCACCAAGGGGGGTTTGCAGAGCCATCGTCCGCTCCCACCATCTTATCACTTTTACATCTTATACCTCGCTCATCCATTCCATTCCCCTAGTCTGGCCATTAGGATGACCTTTCAGGGTACACTTTGTCTTGTGGGAAGAAGGGGCTAAAGGCCCAGGGGGTAAAAGCAGCTGGTAAAAGATAAAAGCCATAGGAAATAAGACCTAGAGATGCTTCGCCCAGGGGATCCCCGAGAAGGCAATAAAAGGCCTCTCGATAAGAAACTAAGGGACCCTAAGAAAAATG